>RJWJ010010993.1:0-45566 GCA_004363605.1 Indri indri | reverse complement strand
ATGAAATCTTAAAGATGATGTTTGCTATTTTTATGAATTCCAAAAATAATCATTCCTAACTCTTGTATTTTCGGCATCCCAATACATGTGTCTTATTTTTGAAGTACTATCTACATATTAAAGGGAAAATTGAAAAAAGTAAAACAAATAGAAGCCATGGAGTTTTTTCCCAACCAAGAAGGTTATAGTGTAATTAAAATGAATAATTTTAGGAGGTTGTAACTCAAAATGTTGGGAACCCCCTGTCCTATGTAGATGACATGAATAATGCTTTAAAATTAAAGACCTGGGCATTTTTTAAAAGTAAAATGATAAAAGGATAATCATTGCTTCTCGACTGCTGTCAGAGGCTAGTTACCACCTGTTTCCTGATTGGGAATCAATTGTTTGGCCAGTGAGGGTGGCTACAGTCACTGTGATTTGGCCACACCCCTAGACATTTTCATGCCAGTAAGGACAAACATCCCGAGTGTGCCAGGATCTTGTCTGAACTTAGCTGACGTAAGAAATACAAAACCCCACTTATGGATGTCAGGATTTTGAAGCTGTGGTTTCTATTTTGATGTTAGAATACTACACAGAGCACCCATTCCATTATATTAGTTAAATTTAGTAGAAAATAAATTCCTAGCTTTCAGTCTTCAGATACGAATTTCATGCTTAATTCTCCTTCTCCCACCTGGCCATGAAAAAGATGTTACCTAATGTATTAAAGGTCAAAGAAAAGGTCTCCAAATACATGAGACTCTTTAATAGACAAGAAGGCACCTGGCATTTTAATCTGCATTCTCTAGAGAGAGAATGAAAGTCTTTCAAATCGTTTTCAAGGAATGAATTGCTTTCTATTTTTCAACTTTTAATTAATTCATTTATGTATGTTTTGAGTCCCTAGATCTTCATTAAAGTTAATGAACAATTTAATTCTTAATAATCTAATCATTTGAATGCATGAAATGATATGTTTTAATTACAGAAATTAACAAGGAAAACTTGCAATGTGTACATCGTGTCAGTTTTCTACAGCACCTCAGTAGCTTAAAAGGCCATTGATTGAAAAGTGAATTGGGGAAAAGAGCCACTAATGTAAGAGCCAAGAGGATTTTAATCCTAATTTCTTATCTTTTATGGGACATCTAGTTAGGCTTTTCTAATTTTCTTTTTAGACAAGATTCTGTACTCATGATTTTTGCTTCAAAGGGTTCAAAAGGGTTAATTCGAAACGTGTACGGTATAAATAGCCTAGAAACTGCAAAGTATATTTCATTTAGTTGAGCACTAAATAATGTGGTAGATATTTTCTAAAAGTAAGAATAATCCCTGTTTATCACATAATAAAATTAATCATGCCAGTATCACTTACAGGGTGCTTACCATGAGCCACACCTCTGCCAAGCACTTTGCCTCATTTAATTCTCTTCATAAGTTAAAAGAATTAGAAAAATATTTGATTATCCCCATTTTTCAGAGGAAGAAATTGGAGCTTAGAAATATTAATTAGCCCAAATATGTCTCCAAATGCCTCTCACATACAAATCTTGAAATCTCCTTCCTCCCATCCTCTAATCTCATAGAAGCCTGAATAGCTTCTTTATATTCATGCATTCATTCCAAAAATATTCATCAAATGCTTTCTAAGTACCCTGCACGGTTCTAGGTGCTGAGGACATGCTGGGCATGGGGAAAAAAAAAATCCCTGCCCTCAGAGAGGCATTTTACTAACAGAGACAGTCAATAAAATAAAATGCAGAATAAGTCAGATGATAAGGACTAGGAAGAAGAATATTATTGCAGATTAACAGGATGGTGAGGGTAACGGGGTTGGGTGCTAGTTGAGACGGGGACCAACATGCTTACAGACCCTACAGACCCACTCCCTGTCTCCACACCTTTTCCTCGTCAGTTCTCCAGCCCCACCTCCTTCCTTACCCTTCCTGACATCCAAAACTAATAGTTAGATAAGTAATAGTAAAAATTCTAAGAAGAGATTCTGGTTTTGAATTTCAAAAACAACCTCCAAATTAAAAAATAGAAACGGAGTCAAATAGAGTAGAATGAATGGAAATTTTCATACATCTGGGAAAGAATAGTTTCAAAATCATTTTTTAAAATAACCAAATTTTCATTAAATCATTTCTAAAACTTCTACGCTGTTATTTCTACCCATCCTTCATGTCTATCTGATGGTCAACATACTTTTAGCAGAGAAAGAAAAGGCCTTTATATGTTCTTACCATTTTTATTGACAGTTTTAGGACAGTTCGGTATCTCAGGAAGAAAACCCTTTCCTTGGCCAGGCACGGTGGCTCTCGCCTGTAATCCTAGCACTCTGGGAGGCCAAAGCAGGATTACTTGAGCTCGGGAATTCAAGACTAGCCTGAGCAAGAGTGAGATCTCATCTCTACTAACACTAGAAAAATTAGCCAGGCAGCATGGTCCGCACCTGTGTCCCAGCTACTGGGGAGGCCGAGACAGGAGGATTGCTTGAGCCCAGAAGTTTGAGGTTGCAGTGAACTATGACACCACTGTACTCTACCCAGGGCAACAGAGCAAGACTCTGTCTCAAAAAGAAACAAAAAACAAAAACAAAAACCCTTCCCTTTCTAATGATTTGAACAATAAAAGCAGACATTCTGAAAGAGTGAAGCTAAATAGAAAATTCTAGGCCACATCACATACACATGCAAATCAGACATCCCATTCCATTGACCTTACAGTGTAACAACTGCAGAGTTTCACTGTTGTTGTTGTTTCCATTTTTAATAATTTGACTAATATTTATATTTTAAAAATAATTTATATGCCAATCCAGAACATTATAAGCAATAATCAAATCTGTATAATGACTGTACCTGCAAACAGAATGTCTTCTCAAGAACCCAATTACCTTTTTCACTATTTCAGAGTCAGAGACTTAACAACGCTGTATCCACGAGTCTTACCTCTGCAGCTAAATAGTTTCCAGTTGCAAGATGTTTAAATCTGAACAAGCTGTTCCACTGTCCTGCACCCCCGCGGCACGGGTCATGATGAACCACCTACAGATAAAGAGAGCAAGAACAATGACAAAATGATATTCATGTTCCTGGCAGACGAATGCCAACAGTTTACATGGAATAGCCTCCTGTTTATGCTGACCTGTCAAATCTAACATATGTTTTCATGAGAGTACAATGTGGCAGAAGAACAAAATTCTCCACAAATAAGCAAGAGACATGTTAGAACAGTTGTTGACTCACTGTGCATACATGACACTCATGCCTTACATCTACAAATACAACCTTACTCAGAAAGGCAGGTTTCCAAGACCAAGACTGGAAATGCTGTGAGGTTTCCCCCCATTTGTTATTCAAACATTCATTCAGCAGATTGTATTATGAGCCTGCTATGTGCCAGGTACACTTCAAGGCAAGAAGGACCCAGCAGTGGATAAGACTAGAGCTTTCATTCTAATGGAGAAGAGAGAGAACTAGCAAAGAAATAAATGAAATTTGACAAGTGCCATAAAGGATCCAAACAGAGTGCATGACTGAGTAACCAGAGAAGGAGACGTCAGATGCACAATCAGCATGGGCCATTTGGAGATGACATGTGAGCTGAAACCTGGAGGATGAGAATGAGTCAGGCATGCAGGAAATGGGGAGAGATCATTCCAGGCAGAAAGAACTGCGAATACCAAGGCCTGGAGGTCTGAACTAACTTAATTCTTGGCCATTTCCATGAATGCTTTTACTAGCACCATGTCCTTTGATGCCTGTCCTGGGAACTGGCCTTGCCCAGGTGCTGAGCCACTAGGCTCACTGGGAAGGGAAGCGGCAGGTCTGACGCAGCTGGTGCTACAGGGCAGTGGAACAGCTCAGGCCCTACAGTCAGATGACCACAGTTGAGACCCGGCTCCACTGACTGCTACAGTCTAATCACAGCAAGTAATCAAACATCTTCAAGCCTTGTTTCTTCATGTACAAAATGGAGTTAATTCACCGGGTAGTTGTGCAGATTAAATACCATAAGGCATGTCAGAGTGCAAGGATAACGTTCCATTATTCTCCCTCAACAGATAACCTTTTTGTTAGTACTGACCACCCTTTGGTTCCTGCTGCTGCCGAAAATTTTGTGCTAACTTACTTAACTTTCTAATGCCTTTTGCTAGACTCTAGTGCCTTTTGCTAGACTCTAGTTTCTACATCTCCCCCTACTCTATAACTCAAATAAGATAATAATTATGAAAATACTTCAAAGTGCATGAAGTCTTAACAAAACACTCCCTCTGTGGCCAAAAACCCACCCAACCTTCAAGGTTCAGTTCTCAAATCAAACTTCTTCTACAAATCCTTTGCTAATCACACTGTCCACTGTGATCTTGTCAACGTTTGAATTTTTACTCCTTTGGAGAAGACTTTAAGAATCTGGTAAAATCTATTGCTTGTCTCACACATACACATACATGCACATATGCACACACACATACACACACACTTTGCATATAATTGCTAGGGTTAACAAATAACCTGAAGTTTACCATAGCCCCTGGACTAGGAAATACTCTCACATACATTAAGTGGGTCTAGCAATGGCGTAAGGGACATTTTGGAGATTTGGAAGGGAAGGTGTTTTCACTTATCATGAGGATGTTGGAGGGACGCTATTGGCATTTAACAGGCAGTGGCTAAAATATTCTATATCCTGCAATTCACAGGGAAGTATAGCCTGTGCTAGATATTGTGTGCAGCCCTCAGGACGGTCTCCACCCTTCTAAGTGCTCTTCGACCACAGGGGCTGGAAGCCTCGCCCGGCATTCCCATTAGAATGGAAAGCAGAGGAAGGCAGGAGAGAGGCTCCCCATTTGGCTGCAGTACAGTGGTGGCAGCTAACGAGTGCAGGCTCCTTCAGGGCGGAGTGGGTGAGGACACCACAGCACACGAGGACAGGCCTGCAGGCTCAGAGGGGGAGCAGCAGTAGCCAGACCTTGACATAGACATACACCCCCTGCTCCAGTTCTCCTCCTCCAGCCCTTCCAATAATGCTGAACCTAATTCCCTACATTCCACACCTCTTTGCTTGAAATGCCTGATGCCCACCCTAAGCGTGACACTCAGCCCTCCTGAATGAAGCCTGCCTGTTACAGCACACAACAGAGAAATGTCCTGCAGCCTGCGTCTCTCAAATCTCCTACAGAAATAAACCTACCACAGATATGAATTAGTAATACTTCAGTATATAAACAAACAAAAACATTTTTACATCAAGTTATATGAAAGGTCCAATAATTTGAGAGAAACTTGTTATGGAGAGGGAAGTTTAAATGAAGTAAAGACATTATCTCAAAATTATTAAGTCATTCATTCATTCCTCTTCTGACTGCTTAATGTATTATAGCATTTCTAGCTACGCATTTTGATGGAAAGGGTTTCAGAACAGTGGTACAGCTACAGCAAAAGCTATAAAACTAAAAGTAAATAAATGAGAGAATTTTCAAAACTCCTTTTAACAGACTTAGAACCAATATTAAGTAGGCAGAGACACATGAAATGCAAGGAACTCGCTGTAGTTCATTAACAGAGCTTTTAAATACCATCTCACCTTATTGCCATCCCTACTTTTTTTTAAGTTTTTGGAGAACAATGATAAGAAATCTATTGTATGGTGCACACCTGTAGTCCCAGCTTGTCCAGAGGCTGAGGTGAGAGGATCACTCAAGCTCAGAAGTTTAAGGTTACAGGGAGCTATAACTGCACCACTGCACTCCAGCCTGGGCAACAGAGGGAGACGCTGTCTCCAAAAACAGGAAAAGCAAAGAAAGGATGGAAGAAAAGCAGAGAGGGGAGGGGAGGGGAGAGGAAAGGAGGAGAGGAGAGGCCATAGCTTACATTTTCTTAATTACTCTACCACGTTGCCGCATTTAAGAAATACTTTTTAAAGGATAAATGAATTCTTAACTATGGGTCTCCTGATTCCCACCGACATGGCGTCCCAAAAGAAATAAGCGTTGTTCTCCTGAGTGCCTGCGTAGTTCTGGAATCTACCTTCACTCAAAGGAAGGCATCCTACTGTATCTTAACTCCAGTGCCATTTGAGGCACATGGCCTCCAGGCTGATCAGTCTTGATAACATTTCACAATCAATTTTTTAAAAAGTAAAATCATATCCATGCCCTTACTAAATCTATATGTGTGTGAGAGAGAAAGAAAGAAGAGAGAGAGAAAGAATGAGACATACCACAGAGAAGACAGGAGAAGGAAGCAGCTCCTTTCAAATTGGTCACAGCAATGAAGGGTACAAGTTGGTTCACAAAAGTTACTCTGTTTTATGGGTATAAACCCATAAACGATGCCTATAACAATAAAACAACCAGCCTAGTGAACCTTATCTTTTTGATCTAAATAGTGATTAAAAGCAAAATATATATATATATGTATATATGTATGTCTATTTACACACCTCTACTTCCCAGAGTGCTTTAGAACTAGTGGCAGAAGTTGCTGATTGGCGCAAGGTTGTTCGAAGGAAAATGTGCTGTTTTTTCTCATATTCGTCGCAAGTCAGAAACTTTTCTTGTTCCGCATGAAACAATCTAACAACGTCACCCTAGAAGAAAAGGTCAAGAGACGCTGTATTTCCAAAAACCATGTGAATGAACAGACATGAGAAGTAGGTGTCTCTTCCTGGTTTTGATACTCTGGGCCCTACTGCTAGCTACTGGGCTTTTAATGATTATCTATACATTTCAAAATATTTGGTCGGGGAGACTCAGTAAAACGTTCAGTGAGTATTAAGGTTGTAGTCATTTTCTAAATTATAAACCCCAGAAAATACATAAGTTTTACATCTAGAATTTCAGTAAGACTGCCTTCATTTCTTTCAGTAAATGTGCTATGCAGCACATACTTACTCCTTTTAATACATCCTCTCGGTATGAACTGTATTTCATGAATAAAGTGATTTTCCAGCTAGTGTTGCAATTAACAGCATTCACCTATTAATGAAGAAATGTTAAGAGTTATAAGACTACAAATTCCACACTATACCAGAAATTAGTACTTCAACTAGTAAAAGGAGAGAAACGACAACTTTGATCAATGAGGCATGTAGCATAATACAAATATCTTCAAAAGACCATCCAAAAATAGCAAATGCTAATTGTTATCTACATGTACCTTAGGAATATTAATTAGAATAACTGGGATTATGCTCATGAAAACAATGAAAGAAACTGTATGACTTTTTTTTTCCTCTCTCTCATGAGAAAATCGACAAATTCATTCCCTTTCCTCTTGAACTTACCTCTTTACACCCTGGGTTGTCGAGAAGTTCTATGTTGCTGGCGTGCAGTGGCTGTCCTGCATTCACGGGCATCAAAACAACTTTATCTCCTACAACAATCTAGGAATCAGAGATAAATTGCAATTGAGACACTGCATGGATCTTTGGCACTATATTTGAAGCTGAAAATAACTGCACAGGAATCCACATTATTGACCTGACACCTGGTTCTTTTATCATCCATACAAATTTTAGTTCAATTCTTTTTCTCTTTGAGGTAAAATACCTTCTAATAAATGATCATATAATCATGCCCCACAGCGCCTATCCATCTGGATTCATAAAGGTAGTGTAAATCTTTTTCTTATTAGTCTCCCATTTCAGTTAGAGCTTTCTTAAAGTCAATAAATAGGCCATTATCCCTCCACATGAGGTCTTATGCCACAAGCACAGCAGATACAGAGAGTAAATGCATCTGCCACCAAAAAAAGCAATCTACCCAAATATTAGAACCACTTCAAGGGCAACCGGAAAATGTTATACACTTGTATTATCTCTGTGATGAGAGAAAAGCCTGGTAATTTTGATCTTCCCACAGTCTCAGAAATGTATTAAAAATTCTAATAGTGTCTAGATTTCAAAAAGGCAGAATTAGGTAACCTTGTAGAAATGTGTTTTTTGTTTGGGCCTTGAGCATGTGGTTCACACTTATTTTAAACATCCGAAACTAATATTGCTCCTTAAACTTGGTGTTCATTTTTATTTTTATTTTATTTTTAAATAAAAACTAAAATTGGTTATGGGAAAAGGGTTCTAGATAAGTAAGTCTAAGTCGATTTTTTATTTATGTTATCATAGCATTGTCTACTTTATCTTCAAGTATTTTTATTCAAAACTCAAATCGTGGGAAAGCGAAGTTATCCTTTCTTAATGATAATAATGAACAGTTTAATTTTAGTTATCAAAGTTACTTATGTTGCTAAATTTGTTTAGAGAACATATTATTATAGTGCCTACACTTCAATTACAGAATTGATCACCATCTCAGAAATGAAACCAAAACCTTTTCCTCGTATATTTTATACCAATTAAATATTTGAATAGATTAATTTGATAGATCAATGAAAAACAAATCAGGACTCAGTCAATATGAGTAAACAGAACTTCTCCATGTGCTGTATCTCAACCTAAACCCAAACTTTAAGAAACATCATTTCATATTTTCACTATCAGATTATCTACTATATGGATTACACAGAGGAGTCTATATTCACGAATGGTGCTATTGTCGCAAACTATATCTGGATATCAAAATATAATGGAGAAGCCTCATGCTCACTAATCGAATAAAGGAAAGCTGTTCTTAGGTTGGCAGAAATAGCTTCTGCTGTTCACAGGGCTAGTCTCTATCCATCACCCTACCTTCCAAGTCCATGGTAAGTCAGATGCTGTGACTCACAAAGCCTCATCAGATGAGCCTTCTATGTGCAGATAAGGAAAGATCATGAAGGAACAGTGTTAAGTGAAAAGATGAAAGGGCAGAGCAAGGCATATAACAGGCTAGCCTTTGTGTAAAAATGAGAGGAAGAGAATAGGGATGCATGGATAAAGAAATCTGTCCGGTGGTTAGCTGTGGAGGAAGGGAGCTGGAATTGGACAGATGGGAAAAGGGTAAGAGAGAGACTCTTCACAATATATCTTTATATTGCTTTCTATCTTTGCACAAAAATTGGTACCTCTTTTAAAAAATTAAATTATAAACAAAAACAAATGAAAATCAGCATGACATAAGCATATTTCCAACTCCCTACCCACCCCCCAAAAAAACGTCTGTTATTGCCCGTGACACCAAGGCAGCTCCAAGTCGCAGAGCCATGTAGAGACCCAAGCAGTCATCCACACCATAAATTACTGGGAGCTTGACACCACATTTTGCCAGTCTCACATCTGGTCTTCCAATTTCTTGATAAACAATTGGATTTGGTTTATTATTTCATTCTTATCTGTATCATATCAAATATTAGCTAATAATTTGCTATCTATAATGATATATTTTAACTATGTCCTTCCAATTCAACAAATCCTTTTGGTTACACCTATAGTCACTGCTCTAAGTCTTACTATTTTACTATAGTTATCTGTAAACTTTGGGTCAATCCATATGTTATATTTACTTCACCCATAAAGCCTTATATATTTTTAGGAGGCCAGCCATATAGCCAAAATGTTCCTTGATGTCTATGAAACAGCTTCCAAGGGTTCATAAGAACAGCATTCACAAGTAAAATCTAACTTTAATTCACTAATTTTCTAGTCCTCATTCTTATTCTTGACAATGTCTACCCAGACTAATCAAGCTGAATAAAACTTGCAAATGATATGGACAAGATGCCAATCAAGTAAAATAAAAAGAACATTAAGAGGTGCCAGGAAGAAAACAAAAGTGTGGAAGAAATAGTCTCTATTCTCAGGAAATTCATACCTAATTAGATAACTTGGTAATATTTTCGGAATAGTGCATCTTGGGGCCTGATCCACACATAGGATCAGATGCTTCCTGAGAAGCTGGATATTTAACACAGAACTTCAGGGTGAAATCATTTTCTGCCACATCCTAGGATCTGCCATTACATTCACTCTAGTGCACAAACGTCTTTTTTTTTTTAAATTGCAATTCCAAAAGCATTTCTGTTAATTCTATATGAAAGCCATAAGATTCAAGCTGATATTTTGCTGAAAATAAAGAGAGATATAAGGCCACTAGCAGCTACCCTTCTTTTGAAGTGGCACCTGGTATGGTGAAAAGAACATCACAATAGGAACTGAAACACCAGGGTCTGGTTCCACCTCTGCTAGAAATTCAAGGCATATAGGTTTTTTTTAAATAGCAAAATCTACTTGCTATTTGAAGAGTGTCTTTCCCTAGTAGTTAACATTTTCTCTGATTTAAAGAATATATGGCTTTTTTTCACTTTTAAAATCTACCATCAAGGTAAAGAACCCATGTCTTCTTAGATCAAAATTGAAAATGAAAAATTAACTACTCAATCCTGGGAAGACAAATGAAAATGAAATATTTATGTTCTCTGCTCATGGTTGTCCCCAGTGACTTTCTAACAGTTCAACAGTAACCAAGGACCTTCTACACAGTTGAAAGCTGAGAGATCCATAAATCTGCCTTTCCCCTGAAGCCACGCATCCCACAATTACATAAGCCACATCATAAGAGTACTCTCCCAGACTACCATCAGCCTCATTCTTGCATTTCATTCGGGTCACAGAATATGTTGTTGGATACTTACAACCGAAATTGTAACACGACTATTGCCAAATAGTAAAATAATCATCTTAAAAGTCCTCTAAACATTGCAATTTTCTCTTTTTAATTTAATATGCTTTTAAAGAAAATCGGTAGTACTTGAACCACCAGCTATGAAGTGAGAGTATTTCCAATTGCCTTCAACAAATCACAGTAGGTTTATATTTTAGAAAAATGCTATCTATTTTTAGGGAAGAAAATGAGTATTACAATACAATTATTTATGTGGCCAAGAAAGGGCTGTGGGTGTACTTATGCTTTCACAGCAACCTTATTCACACACAAAAGCTACACAGTGGCGAACAAAAACAGTGAGCTGTTTCAGCAAAAAGCAATGTGGAAGGTTGTTTTAGCCATGCTTTACGGAGCACATCTAGATGAGGAGAACTCACTCCTATATTGCACTTAAGAATGACATTGTCCATTTTCACAGAGAATGAGTGTTTGAGTGATAGGTTTTGTTTTGTTTTGTTTTTCCAGCACAACTAATTATTTGAAATAGTTCATTACATTCAACTCTCTATTGACTCTGTAAAGTGATTTAGAAGCAGGGAAAGGAACAGACAGGATGAATAAATAAAGAGATAGAATAAATTAATAAGATCCACAGCTAATCCAAAAGCCCCAATTTATTCAGTCATTTCATCGCATTCCTCTAGAGCTTGAGCTCAGGTTTTGTTTGTTTTGATGTTTAATTTTCATGGGTCACCTACAGACAGGTCACTACTCCATTGAGGGTTGGAGAGAGGAAGAAGCATGGCCAGAAAGTGCATCAAAAGATACAAATCGTTCATAAACTGCATAATCAGTCCCCAAACAGTTGAGAGTTGATTGTAATTAACTACCTACTGAAAATAAAATATGTATCATGCTCACAGCACACACCACTCGTTGCCAAAAAAACATAAAGAGTAGGACTTATTTTATTTTTTACAGAATCCAACTAACACAAGACATAAAGTGCATTACATTCCTGCATGCCATGCTTCTGCCAGACCTTACCTAAGGAAGATATCACCAGATAATCTACTAACCAAATTAAATCATGAAGCTTGCATCCTGTGGAATTCAATTTGTACTTCAAAATTCACTGGAAAAAATAGATTCACTATAAAAAGAAGACATTTCTAAGACAAGAAATATTCTATAACACATTAAAAATGTAATCAAAGTATTTACTGAGAAAACTCGGTCAGAATAATTACACTTTTATATTGCTTTGAATTCATAATGTTAATTTTTTAAAATCTCAACTATTGATCACCTAACCCAATATTTGTAAGGTGTTCTATTTACAGAAGTTATTCAGTGTTCAGCGTTAACCAGCATTTACTGAGCATCTCCCATGTGCTAAGAACTGTCACCTGATACTCTATTACACACACAAAAAATCCAACTATTGATCCTATTGAATCATTTCTCATAATTTTTTGTCTCTATTCTGTAAGGTAGCAGAAAATATTCTACCAACTACTAAAATTTACGTGACAATACGCACCATATTCCACAATGTATTTTAAATATAGTTGTCATCAATGAACAGATGCCAACCTACGGCTCCTCACACATTACATATCTATTAAGGCTTACAAACTGTAAGAAGCTGGCCAAAAAAGCAGTAAATGGAATATTGTCACAATTCTCAGTGTCACTCTATTAATTCAAAGGGGCAGACACCATTTCCTAAATATGGCTCATTTTCCTTATAACCATGTTCCCTCCTCATTAGGCAAGAAAGTAAATTCTGCTTCTCTTTTATAAGTCTGAGCCATTACTAAGGTTGCTTAAGTTCTTTCACACAAATTCTAGCTGGCAGATGATTTTCGATTAATCTAAACTTTGCCTGTTATGATTTCTGAGCACAATTTGTACTATAAAGCTATGTGTTTAACCTAGTAAAGATATTAACATAAAAATAACATTATTGATTAAAAACTGTATTTTCTTTCTTTGTACTTTCTGGATTCTCTTACTTATTAAGAATTATTTTCTTTATGAACCCCTATTTCCCTCTTAATTTTATATTTACATACATTGTCACCCTCGCTTCTCAGCTTCCAGAAGGGATGAATATAAAACCAAGACCCTTCATTTCCTGCAGCATCCAAGGACACACGCATGGCATTCTTTTCCAGTAAAGCGGGTAATCTCTTGTTGACAGTCAGATATTTGTTGCTTTTTATATGCAGTAGCTGTAGGGAAAAGACAGGGATTACCACCTTTATTCTTTGGTCTCCTCTGTTAATCACATTTACGTATTTATACATATATCATAGCCACACAACATGGCTTGAGGTGGAGATTAAACAAAGGAGCTGTTTTCGGACTCCACGCTCACCGTCTTTCCAACTTGACTTTCTTTGGGTTCCTCCTCACCTCCACCCCCAATTCTGCTGCATAATGAAGTGGGCATGTACAGAAAACAAAGCAGGGGACGCCTCTGAATGATTGTCATCTATCGATAACTAACAGAATAAAACCGGGCTTCCCAAAGGAGACCTGGAGGTTCCCCTAAACTACATCCTTTCTCAATGCCTACACAGCCACAAAAACAGACTATGCTAAGGAAAAACCAAGAGACTAAAACAATGCCTGGATCCACTTAGTGTTATTAACCACCCCTGCCCACAGCCAGTCCTACTTCTTCCTCTGTGAGGACACAGACCACACATCCCAAAGAGGCTCTGCAACTTCCACCAGAGGACGCTGATCCATGCTGATCCTACCATCTTTCACAGTCCGTGGACAAAATCTTACCAAAACATGAGTCTACGGAGTAGGAAAACCAAACCAAATAATCTTCCCATCTATGATTACAATCATTTCAAAAAAGAATGGCAATTTTAGTACCTGCCTTATAAGAATTTATCTCAAAATAAAGGGCAGTTCTTTATGGGAAAAAAATAAGCTTTTTGAGATGCTCGTTGTCATACCCTTGGTTCCCATGTTACCATAAACCAGCGGAAACTCTCATGGGCCGACGGGATCCACTGTGCTGAAGCATGTGGCTCAGTCCCTAACTGACCAGGCAAACGTTCGCACTTCGGGCACTTGACAAGGAACATAAGCTCCACTTGCTGACACTTAATATTAATCAAAACATACTTAAGAGAAACTCTATTTATGGAGGATTGCCCAAGGGACATGCAGCCCACTCACGCTGTGAGTATCACGTTATCTATCATTAGATTAAGTCCTAAGTCCCAGGAGCTGCAGACCCAGGTTGTCTCATCTTATCCCATCGGGAAACTGCTTTGACTGCCTTGTGCTCTGACATTTTGTCACTGGCCAATAACAAAATATCAGGGGATATTATTTTTAAAAACAGCTCTATGAAACACCTCATTGTAGCATTTACTGTAAGGAAGTGAAGGCTATTGTTTACTGTATTAAACAGTGTCCTCTTTATAAGTGTGCATAGGAGAAACACTTCCCTGGTCCGATTCCTGGGAACAGCTGTGCTTACTAGACCTCTCATTTGGCTCTAGGTATGGCCCTACTAGACCAATGCCTTAACATACTATGCTTCCCTATAGCTAAGTGGGCACAAAAAAAGACCTCGAGCCAAAGTTTACCAGACTTTACAACACGGCTTTTATGAACATGCCTCACCCCTGACTTGAGCTTATTCATCCAACCATTATTTTCCCTTTGACCCAACCACCTTACTTACTTCTATTTTATCTTGTTATGTGGTTGTGTATTTTGGAAAATGCCTTACATTCTTTTTGGAACAAGGTGGGGCATATATTAACAAATAACCAAGTAAAAAGCTAAAAAAGATCTAAATGAAGCACAGGAAAGGAATGCAGACGAGATTAATCAGACTGTGCACACTAATTGAAATGTAAGAACTTCGAATAACAATTCAAGGACAACTTCCATCTGAAAGTACAATTCGAAAACTTTCTCTACGAAATAAAAAGATAAAGCTCCGTATGTTAAACATTAGTCCCATCAATCTCAAGGACTATTTTATTATAGGCCTTTAGGAAGTGTTTCTCTGCCTTCTTCCTTTTGATGTGATAACCTGTGCATACATCCAGATAAGATCATTTATTAATAGATGAGTATACATCAGACTTATTCTTAAACATATAGAATAGTGCACTGAATAATAACTGAATATATCCCAATATCTATAATTCCCACCAAAGAACAAACTATTGTATCTCACAATTTTAATGCAGTTTGGCCTTCCTACCCATAAAATATTCACCTCTTTTAAGAGAAAATAAATACTTACTTGTATAACATTACTGTATTTCACAATTTCTCCCAACAGTTTCTTATTCTCTGATTCATTTTGTTTTTGTTCCAGTTCTGCAGCATGCTATAAGAAGATTATCAAATATTCAGTGTGGAAACATAATAAACAGAGTACAATAACTGACAATAATATTTTTAGGAACAAAGAATATATCTAGAAATAAAATGAGCTGGTAGATTTACTCTTGGTGCTTGGAGACAGAGGGAGGAAGGGAGCAATAATTAATGGCTATAATACAGTGTGATAATTTCTCAATTTATGCTGAAATGCAGCCAAAAGAAGTCTTTTGCTGCTTTTATGTTGGAAATTTCAGAATAGTACTAAACTCTTTGGTCTTATAAAATTAGGTCAAGAAGAAATGTTGCTTAAAAAAAAAAACCCAACCAGGATAGTAGGTGAATTTAAAAAGCCTCAAAGTTTTCAACTCTAAAAGTAATAGAAGTTTAATGATGCAAAATTAAGTTCTATCAAATTTATGCACAGCCAAACCGGAAACAACAATCTTTCAATTTTTTTTTCCATAGTCTTTCAGGAGAAAAAAAATTAAGTATTATGTCAAGTAAAATATAACTGGATTTAATACAGAGATTCTGAATTGGTTTAGATTTTGATGTGAAGCTTTGAATTATTCTGGCACACCCTGAAAAAGTGCAGCAGTAATGTGCTACCTACGTGCCAGGAAATAAGTGGTCACACCTTATTACTTAAAAGTCCTTTCTACTTTCAATGTGTTGCTACATCTATTCTAAGTCTCTACGCATTAGGTGAAATCACAAAGCTAGAAAGCTGCAAATGTATCTTTTGTTATTGCTGTTTGTGGACATGGAAGCCTGGCCCTTACCTGTAGTTTCTTCAGCAAGGCTGCCTCTGTGTGGTTCCCTTGTTTGGCTTGCTTGGCTTTCCAATATTGCTTCTGGGCAGAATATCGGTTCATAGGGCACACCTTGAAAAGGCAGTCTACAACAAACCAACAAACAAAAATACTGTAACTAAGGCTACCAGCATTTCTTAGATTTCCCTTATCACCTAGTTTTGAAATCTTGGAAACCCTGAGTATAAGGAACATTTTAAACATATGGTCCAGCCAATTCTTAAATTTGTTCTATAACATCCTTTTCAAATAATTATTTAAACTTAGCTAAAATATCCCCTTCTTCAGTAGTGTAAGTTTTTTAAAGAATACTATAGCCAGTGTAATTTGTAAAGAAGTCAAATCAATGCAATTGTTATAAGGCATTTCTTAATTACAGTGGGGGATCCGGTCTTAGAAAGTGAATGGAA
This sequence comes from Indri indri, assembly GCA_004363605.1. Classification (NCBI taxonomy): domain Eukaryota; kingdom Metazoa; phylum Chordata; class Mammalia; order Primates; family Indriidae; genus Indri; species Indri indri. Next base: position 29,439 of record RJWJ010010993.1, on the reverse strand, counting down.
TGAGATTCGTGGCATTCACTGCCTTATCTGACTGTGCAAAATTGATACATATTTGTGGTATGTATCTTTGATGGCCAAAGTGATGCAAGAACTAGAAACACTCCCAGCTGAGAATTAGAGTTATCCATTCCCCAGGTTTCCAAATACCTGGGTGAATATGGTGTGGCAATCTGAGAGGCAGTGTGATATGACGAAAAATAAAGCAAAAGAAAACAAAAAACGCAAACCAAGATTATAGTCCTGACTCCACTACTAAACATCAAGATAGAAAATCATAGTGAAGTAGTATAGTCAGTGATATCTCTAAGTTAAAAAGAAAAATATATGTTTTCTTTTTAATGAGGAAAATGGAAGGACTAAACAATTTCTCCATATGCAAATGATTTTGCATGCTTGCGGAACGAATTGCAATCTAGAATAAAGGTCAAATCCCAGTATTCCATGATAAAGGAGTAGTGATATAGAAAATTCAAACGTTAATTTCATTTTCTCACAAAAAATTGTATGAATTCAATTTTACAAATTTCCTTTATTTTGGTTGATATGTTAATATTTATAATCATTCTCATTTTTCAATTATGTATCACAAAAATAAAGTTCAGTCAACTCAAATATCCACTGTAGCCACATTATTATTTTATAATAATAATACACTTATTCCATTATTTTCTTTAAAATTGATTATATTTTAAAAGATTATCTTTTTGCTACATCAAGAATAGTTTTTTATTAACTTTTAAAAATTGAAATTAATAATGAAATATTCAGCTCCAATATTTTCACAGGCAAAGTCCTTTTTGCCTCCATTCACAGGGCCTTTCTTTGACAAATGTTTTTACAACAGAAAACCTATCAAACAAATTACCTCTACTTGAGGCTTAAGATTTCTTGATATATTTTACCAAATTTAGATCCTGCAAAATTATAAGCTCTCTCAATTTTACTTCATTCTGACACAGGTTATAAATTTATCTAATTAAATACAGGAACTCTATCAAAAGATTCTTCCTCCAGGTCAGGATATTTCTAAGCACAATCCCATGATTTCAAAATTAAATCTTGCCTGCCGTTTTATACTCAGTTTAATTTGTTTAATTTGTTCCATTCCTCCTCTGCTAAAAGATGATCTTTTTAAAAATTTCACTTTCTTATGGTTCTAATGACATAAATGATCAAGAAATGTGACTGTAAATGTTCTAAGGAATTTAGAAAAGGCGAAAGAAATAATGACTTTTTTCTATATCTCGTAATTATAAACACAAATTCTATGGATTGCCCCACTCCTCCATGTGCACACAAAGCTATAGAAAGGTAATTCTTAATTTCTAGGTTAAAAGGTACTATTATGGATGAGTAAATATTTTTTAGGTAGTTGAAAACAGATACCTTCCAGCGGCTAAAAGTAGGCTGAGAGACCAACAAAATTACAATACAATACAGGAATCACCACTCAGCACATGCATGTGAAAACCAAAGACCTACACCTGAAAAATGTTTACCTTGGCAGCATATCTCACAAGCCCTAGAAGTTATTTCCTATATATTAGCAACTGCAAAAAGAATAATACAAATTTTTTGAAGCACAAATATGGAGATTGTTCACAAATATTGCTAAAAGAGTGCTCCCAATTTAATGCTGCAGACTATTTTGACTACCCTGGATTAGGCAAGTGACAAAACTCTACATTGTCTTAGTGCAGCAAAAGCAGAAATCCATGTTCAAGTGCAACTGAACTCTATAGCCTATACTTCTGACCTTATTCATGTATAAAAAGAAAACAGAAAAATTGTGTTGCTCTCCATTATTACAGATCCCTAATCAAACTCATTGGGAAATGGTCATTTGACAGAGAAAATATGTTTTGTAAATTCTACACCACCCCAATAGCAGTCCTAATTACTGGGAGCTGGTAAACAACCATGTCATGGTCAAACACTCCTGATTATGTGGCCGAGGTCACTGTGATGTGAAGCCAAACACTGGGCCAACCCGTGTTTTACTGTAATCCCCCTGCATGGGGTCATCCCCTGCATGCCAGGTGTTAAGACTCAGACCCTGTCCTCTGAGGGCTCATAGTCTATTGAAGCTTCACAATGGAGCTCTAGAGAAGGTGCTATGGGGCACAAAGATGCATGTGGCCAACTTCACAGGGCAGGGAGGTCAGAACAGACTTCCCAAAGGAGAAGGAAGGAGGATACACAGCCAAATTTTAAAGAGCCAATACTAATTCAGCACATGGGCAAGGGGGTTCCCATGCTCAGAGGATTCCAAATGAGCCAACAGCGGGTACAGGGCAGAGAATGATGCTAAGGGAGCCACTACCTGGCAGGAAAACCACCACCTAGGCAGCGATACTAAAATGGACTGGTAGGCTGAAGTCAGGATCTGCAGAGTGTTATGTTCTGGGCTAAGGAAGATGGACTACATCCCATGGAAAACACTGAACTCTTAAAGGGTTGTAAGCTCTTACAGCATGTGAAAGGTGACATGAGCAGGAGGCAAGAAGACCAGCCCCAAAGCCCATGACAGTGTGAAGAGAGAGCCGGGATCTGAACCCGGGCTGTACAGTAGCTTTTGGGTAGCCCCGGATTTAAGAGAAAGCAGCTGAACTAACAGGCTTAATAATTGACTAGATGCGGGGAAAGGGTGAGGGGGGGGAACGTGAAGATGGCCAAATGAACAAGCTTCCACCCACCCTGGCTGAGGCACAACGCCTTAGATTTCAAAAGCCCTTTTCATTTTCAGGGCCTTAGTTTCACAGTCCCCCTCAGCAACCTCCCACAGGTGACATCTCATTTCACATCAGGGTAAGTAACGGAACGTTTCTGCGTGGGAACGAATACTGCAGGGCTGTTTGGGTTGACAGGAAGGAACGCAGGGCACACACGGTCTCCTGTATAAAAGCTTTTATTGGTGGTGGTGAAGTGAGTGCATGTTTAATTCTCTCTCTGCCTTCTTTGGAACTCATAAAAAAAAAAAAATCTGGTCTTGGACTAGTCACGCATTTTGTCTGATTCTAAATTTACTACATAATGAAAGTGTTAATAATACCTGCCACACCTAATTTGCAGGGTTGCTGAGGTGTGCAAAAAAATAATCTGTGTGAAAGTTCTCAAAGTTCTCTGAGAACTTTAAAGCCCTGTTAGAGATGTAAGGCATTATTATTGATATTGCTTCATTCTTTCAGCAATAGACTCGCCAAGATTTAGAGAGCTCTCAGCAAAGAGTAACAAAAGTAGAGTTTTCAGATGAAACCTCAACACACACAACAGTGTGCCCAATTAATGCCCAGGTGTCCCCCGCCTTTGGTTTGAGATGCCACAGTGTGTTTTTGTATAAAATTCTCCACTTCCTTGAAACAGAATGGCAGTGAGCAGAGGATAAGATCTTCGTTACCGTGTAAACAGCTTTTAAAATATGCAGATGCAATCACTAGCACCAGTATGGGCAGAGCCTTTGACAAGCCTAGTTTTTCCCAGCGTGCAGGAACTCAGCGATTTCAGGGAAACCACCCTCATCATCCCTCCTTACCCTGCTTCTAAAACTATAGCCCTCTAGTGTTCCCTGGTCTGCTCATCCTCTAAAACTAGTGGTGAAATACTGCTATGAAAAAAGTTTTAGAAAGTTCTCCAACTAGAAATCAGTTCTGTGTCATTTTTTAATTAGGTTACAAAAATCTCTTCAGCATTTTAAGGCTCAAGAAATTTAAAAAAAAAAAAGCATAGAGCAAGTATCAAAAGCACAAATAAAAGGAAGTAATTTTAGTTAAATTTTTTAAAAAGCTTAACCTTAAGATCCGAGGCCAACAGTTTTGCAGAATTACGGATATTCAGGAAATGTTAGTAATCCAACAAGACACGGTATGTTCAGTCAGGCAATATTATAAGAACAATGGCTTAGAATTAGAATTTTTTTTTTTTTACAGCTGGGGAAGAAAATTAAGCCACTCAGAAGTGTTCACTTTAAATTGAAAGAATTGGCAGCATTTTTGCCTGCTTACAAATGCTAGTGGAAGGAAGAAATATGAAAGCCATTCAAATGGCGTGGAAGACATAACCCACAGCATGTAACCCTGTAAGTCAAAGAACCAACCTTCCCATGTGAGTCCATGGAAATCTGGCAGGAAACCAGTCTACACCTCCACTTACAATACCTGCCTAAACAGCTTTGAAATGTTTTGCTTTGTACCTGTAAAAGCACTCTCTAAAATAATTTGTTATCTGTGGCAATTTCTGCAACCCAGAAACTGACTATAGAGCGCCATTTGGGGCTATTGTATGTGTAGTTCAAGTTCTTACTTTTTCATTTCTCCTTCCTCCTAAAGATGTCTTAAGATTTAAATGAGGCAAGGCATATTAAACCATCCGCAAGCGGCTGTCACAAGGCAGGCATTCAATAAATGGCTCTTTCACGGTAGCTGTAAATTTACGTCATACTTATTACAGGGAACATGGCTGCCAGGAGCTTTATTATCTCCACGTGGAGAAAGGTGGGGAGGGAAAGCCTCAGGGGCTTTTCTTTCTCTCTTTATGATATGAAGAGGATGCAGAAGAGTTCAGGGAAGACAACGTCTCTGTGACAGAAGCTCAAGCTTCCCTACGATAAAATGGAAAGTGGAAGGAAAACTCTCCCTAGGGTAAAGGACAGGCAGAAAAGGGGCTGCTAGACACTAGCAATTAGAATGGGAGTTGATCAAGGGAGAGGTATGTATTCATTAGCCAAAAATGTAACTGTAACTCTCTTTTTGTTTTTCAGTTTCTCTAAGAAACATATCCTGAAATACAGTGTTTGCATAAATCTCTTTATATTCAGAAGTTTTTTAAAGGAGCGTGTTTTGTTTTGTTTTAAGCATGGACATTTCAGACCAAACATCTACTCCCCTTGCCTTGCCTAAGGCGAGTGTAGAGAGGGTATCTATGTAGAATGCTACAAAAACCAAGGAAAATTTGTTCCATGGGTTAGCAAACATTAAAATTAATCATAACACATAGGTTGGCTACCATGAAGATTGCAGTATAACTTCCTCTAGCCAAAAGTCAGGTACTTTACTACTACAGAGGACAAGAACTGGCCTCTGTTACAGGCTTGTCGACTACGAAAATGTCAGAACTGGAAGGGGCCTCAGATAAATCCAACCTTTCCTTTCTCTGAGGTAAAGAAGCAAAAACTCAGAGAGTGAGATGCCTCAGTCCTGCATGACAGAATCTCTAGATTAGAATAAATTATAAATATGAACAAGTTCAACCACTCGTAGGATGCCTAGCAAGTGACTGCCTGACCTCAGGGTGGTTAACACATGAGTGCCACACCTGGTTTGCTCAATACGGTTTACTAGCATGGAGCGGCTTTGTAAACCGTAAGGAGTACTACGTGTTGATAATCAAGATCATTTGATCTTCGCAACACCGTCAAGGGTTAGCCGGGGTTATTTCCTCTGTGTTATAGAGAAGGAAACGGAGATTTCTCTCAGGTCCACACAGTTGGTAAGGAGTTGAGCTGGAATTTGAACTGAGAGCTTCTGAACCCAATTCAATGTGCTGCTTGCTACACAAAGACACCATTTGGAAGCAGGTTTGTCATGTTGAGGCAGAATCTGTCTCACTTTACATACTGCTCATAATTCTACAATGTACACCTCGAAGCTGCTTGGAACAAATCTAATCCGGCTTCTGCACAACAGCCCTTCATATCCTCAGACAGCAGCCTTCTGAGTTCTCTGCCTCAACTTTGATTTGACGATCATGGCTGGAACTCCTCAAAAAGCATCGTTTTTATTACCACATACTAAGAACACCTCCTTCCCATAACAGATGTGATTTTAGTCAATTAAAGATTGAATTGTTAAGGCAGTTATTAAGGCACTTGTTAATGTATTTAGCAAGTATAGACAGTGGAAACAACACTGGCCAAAGAGTAAAATGCGCTTCGGTTCTCATCCTACCACAGTCGTGCAACATAACACAACTTCTAGAGAAATATTACAAAGATAAACATATATTTGTGCAACGGTTATACTTCAAAAGAAACTAATGAATGGTTTGTCATGCGAAATATTCTACAAGAGTATATATAATTAAATAAATGCTAAAACATCAATAAAAATGTTACAAAATCTTAGTCTCAAAGAGATTAATTGCCTGATTCATTTGCTAATGGGTAAATATTCAAGAACAAATGAAACATTATCCATTGCTTCATTTGGAGTGGGAAGGAAAAAATAAAATTTAAATGCATTAACAAATGTACATTCCTGTCAAGGTGTGAATTTCAGGATTGAGCAAACCATTACACTAGACGTAAGTGGAATTTGCTGTCAGAATGTATAATTTTTCAATTAACTTTTCCATTCTCAATGTGCCAGGTTAACACCGACAATCAAAAACGTGTAATAAGCAGACTGATTCACAAATCAAAACGCAAGTCTCTAAATTCCATTACACAAGTATCAGATCTGAAAGAAAAGAACGTGAATTTATACATACATATATATTTACATATACACATATATATTTATAATATATTTTATAAAGTATATATTTGTATAGTATCTCCTGTATATCAGGAGTTATCACATACATTACCTCATTTAATTATTCTACAAACCCTTTGAGGTAAGTATTTAGTGTTACAAATGAGGAAAGAGAAACTCAGAACATTTTAGAAATCTAAAGTCTCAAAATTAGTTTTTAGATTTAATCCAGATCAATCTGTCTCCAAAGCCCATCTTCATCATTTAGTAGAAGATGCTCTTTTATTTATCAAATTAAAACTTTAACAAATACACCTAGGTACATTCACTGAAATTAAAACACATAACGTGACAGTCTAGCTTTCCCTGTTTTCAAATTCATAAAGATGCTAAAATTCTCCTACAAGGGCCCAAAAATGTGTTACAAAAAGATTATCTGAACCTATGAATACAACAGAAGCTGCACAGTATTAAGCCAGAAACACTTGGACAGGGAATTCTATGGCCTCAAGCCCTCTACTCAGAAAGTAATAATTTTCTAATAGGTGAACAGTTAAACTGTTAATACAGGTAAATTAACTGTATCAAGGCAGGCTTGCCTTTCTAAACCAAATTTAGTGTGGGTATAACTACTCCTGGCCTAAAATTTTTTTAAAAAGTCTAACACAGGATAGTTTATGCCAAGTAACAGTTATGTAATAGAGATATTTAGAGGGAAGAATTGTTCAATGTTCATTGTTCCAGTACTGAATTAATCGCTGTTCTCATTTAGGAGACCTAAAACAAAATCAGTTTATTATGCTAGTTCTTCTGTGCACAGAGACTTATCCACAAGAACAAAAGATCATGGAGTCCTATTCATCATTATTATTGCAGATTTATGCCCAAGTAAGACTAGATTTCTATTATTTTCACCATAAAGCACCTATAGACAATTAGGAGTCAACGGACGACAACTTTAGAGCAAAGTTTCACAAACTGTAATTGTGCAAACCAGGCTGGAAATCAATTTATTTGGTCTCAACCACATTTTTGTAAGCAGAATGAAATGGAATTTAATGGGACAGAAAGAGAAAGACAAAGGGAAAGAAAAGAGAGGACGTTGCAAGTAGCAAGTATTCTTTCAAGAAACTTTTGTTTCTGGGTGTGTGTGGGGGGATGTACCCGTATGTGTATGTGTGTGTGTGTGTGCATGTGTGTGTGTGTCTATGCACACACATGCATGTGCTGGATCACAATGTAAAAGGTATTTCTCATTGAGAGTTGCAATAAAAAGTATTCAAAAGCCAGTATTCTAAAAAACAACATGTGCACAGGTTAGGATTAAAAGAACTCTAAAATTTAAACAAACAAATTATATATATCTATAAATTTTTATATATATGAATCCTGTGGTCAAGAAGAGAGAAAACAGAAACCAAGGGAACTTTTCTTTGCTCTGTGGATGACTTTTGAAATACACAAAAACTATCTTTTTATTAACTGCCCTATCAAATTTGCATATAGGCAATCACAATTGAACAGGAAGACATCCTTTTAAAAACATCTTCCTCCTTTTTATTCGCACTCTGGCTGATCTCTGCCTTTATTCTAGCACCCGGCTATTAGATGGTGCCTTTTATTAGATAACATGCTTGCATGTAACTCGACATTCAGCACCTATTGTCTGGTACATGGAAGATGCTCAGAACCTATCTGCAAAAGGAAACTCCTGCCAAATTACCTGAGAACCAACAGATGTCTATTCTTTCTGCTCTGAAAGGTTTTACAGTCTTTTTTGTCTTCTATAAAATACCTGAGAAGGAAACACCCTAAGATCTTTTCTCAGTTGACTCTTAGAGCCTGAGAACTCCATGAGCATGAGCGTGAGACAGGTTGGTACTGAGGATCCGGGGAAGGCTTCTTTTAGATTATCAATGACTGGAAAAAATACGCAGGCAAGTTGTGGATCAAATTTTCAGATGTCACAGTCTGGGGAGGAATAGCTAGTGTGGCAGATAAAAATCTAGATTTTAAATGATCTCCACAGGACAAACATCAATATAATTAAACTTCATACAAACATAAATATGAAGTTCAGAAAAAAATTCAACTACTTAAGTACAAGACATAGAGAAGCACCAGGAGCTATCAGCAATTAATATTTAAAAGAGCTTAGGCTTAAGTTCAACTTACTATAATTAAAGTGACTAGATATCCCTCTGTGCCCAGGACAGTTCTGGTTTATTCCTGTTGCCTGAGCTTATTAATCATGTCCCTCTTTCACTCTCAAAAGTGTCCTGGTTTGGATGATACAATCATCCCAAATATAAATAAATGAATACTGTGTTGCACTAAACAACCGATGTCACCATTTTAGGCTGATTCAAGAAGAATGGGACCTCAAATGGAGGAAGAAAGAACACATCTAGATTACTGGGTTCAATCATAGGTGCCACATTTTAAGCGGCATCCTAACAAATTAGCCTGTATCCAAAGTTAGGCAAATGGGAAGGCAAGCAAAATATAGAACTCATGTTATTTGAAGAACAGTAGTAGGAACTGGGAAATGTTGCCTAACAGAGAGAAAACAAAGAATTGGCATAATCTTACTTTGTATTGCTGAAGGTCTACATGCAGAACAGGGAAGAAAGTTTTTTTCCCTATATTGATCCAGGATCAAGGCAAATTTTAGTTCAATGTAAGGGGAAACTCGCCAGCAATTGGAAAAAATCCAAAAAATACAAATTACCCAGAGGCAAATAAACTTTCAGTCGTCATGTTGAGGCAGAGGCAGATGAGAAATGGTGCAGAAGGAATCTGGCATTGGGAGGGAGGTCCCCTCCAAATGCCCCCTCTGCTTTTCAGTGGGCATTGTGGCTGGGGTGACCGGCATGAAAGGGGTAGAGTTCATGTCCCGCATTTACATAAAAGCTCAGACCTCTCACCTGCCTCAGCTGTATTTATCAAACTGTGGTTTGGCATCTCAGTATTACAGAAACCAGGAAATTCCAGCCCTGGACCATACAAGGCTTCTACGACTAAATATCTGTCAATAGGAGGTTAAAATGCTCAAAGTCAAAGCACTGTGTAAATATTCCGTATTATTACTTCCAACTTTACATTCCAGATGAACAAATACAGTTGTGTTTATAACTTGGAGTTTCAGAAGCATGATGCCTGTTGTGATATTTTGTCACTTAAGTATTTTAGTTTGGTAAGATACTCCCAGATTAAAAGAAGATGAACAGAGAGCCAAAGGTAGAAGGAATGATAATCAAGAAACACTCCTTCCCCCCAACACACACACACACACACACACTCACTAATAGCAGCTATAATATTTACTGGCGAAGCACTGTGTGCCAAGTGCGATGATAAAAGCTTTACATAGATTCTTTAATCTCCACAGACAACTTGGAGACCAGTATTACCATCACTCCCATTTTACAGATAGTGAAACTGGAACTTTTAAAGGTTAGGTTCTGCCCAGAGTCACAGAGCCCGGATTCAAACCCAAACAACCAGCTTCAGAGTCTGTGCTTTTACACAGTAAAAATGCAAAGGACAAAACCCAGTTATTTTGTAAATTTGGAAGGTGGAGCAGTAAAAATATCGACGAATTGGGATGTGGGAGAAAAGGGGAGACTTCCGGAAAGCAGCCGCATACGAGAAGTGGAGAACTGAGAGATGAGACGACAGAGTGGCTGATGCAGCAGACAGGACGTGACAATGAAGGAACAGTGGTGGCATTTTCTTCTGCTGGCATTTCTGCTTGTCTTCTCCTTTCCTATCTATTCTTTTTTTCCTCCATAACTGTAAATCTGTTGGTTGTTCTCTTCCTCCACTTCTTAGCTTCTCTCTCGCATTACAGCTCTCTTTGTAGTTCTCGCCCCATCCCTCTTTTTCCCTAATCCTTTTCATCCTTTTATACCCTCTTAGCCCACTCTTCCCCCAATATTTCCATTATCACTTCTTGGAACTTTTCTTTCTCTCCCCTGCATGATTATAAAGTTATTCTAAAAAATGTATTATTATTTTCTTTGGATAAGGTTGTATCTTTTGTTTTCAAATAAAAACATGGATGAGTTGGACAATTTCTTATCAAAACTCAACTTACAATTAAGTTGCAAAAGCAAACACATATCTAACAGAGGACTTGGATCCAAAACATAGAAAGTATTCTCACAACTCAATAAAAGAAGACATACAATCTAATAAGGTTTGAACAGACACCAAGAAAAGACATACAGAAGGTCAAGTACATAAAAAGACACTCAATATCACTGGTCACTAGAGAAATGAAAATTAAAACCACAATTAGATACCACTACACACACACTAGAATGGCTAAAATTAAAAAGCATGGCAATGTTGTAAGTGTTGGTGAGAATATAGAGCAACTAGAACCCTCATACATTCATGATATGAATACAAAATGGTTCAGCTACTTCTGAAAACATTTAGTGTTTCTTAAAAAGTTAAACATACACTTACTGCATGATCCAGTAATCCCAATGTCTACCCAAGAGAATTAGAACATATGTCCACACAAAGCTTTGTATGCAAATGTTCATCAGCATTATTCATAATAGCCCAAATAAAGGGGGGGAACAACCCAAATGTCCAACTCCAAATGTATTAGTAGTCGGATATTCATACCATGGAATATTACTCAGCCAAAGAACAAATTATTGATCTCTACAACAACAGGCATGAATCTCAAAAACAAAATACTAAGTGAAAGAAGCCAGACACAAACAAATACATACTATATGATGCCATTTATATGAAATTCTAGAAAAGGCAAAACTATAGCATTCAAAGGAAGGTCAATGGCTATCTGAACGGGTGTGGGAACAAGGACTGACCGCAAAGGGGCACAAAGGAACTTTTTGGTGGTGGAAGTGAGATTTTAGCATTGGCTGCATAACTATATACAGTTTACAAAACTCATTGAACTGAACACTTATGAACAGTGAATTTTATGGTATGTAAATTACTGTACAATAAAACAAAATAATGACTACATTTGTATGTGGTCCCCAATTGCTTATTTTCTGTGGATCAATGGTTTCTCATAAATATTCTTAAGATAAAAGATAAACTTTAGAGACTTAATAAGGATTTGTTTTAGTTGTTTTGGTTGTGGTGTGCGTGACATGTCAGGAGAACTCTGGGGTGACCTGTTAGCTACATCACAAGATCCAGCTGACTTCCCTGCACACGGCAGCTCTCAAAAGTATTTGGTGATTGACTGATAAGGCACACCCAGGGGTGCAGCAGGTAAATCTGGCTAAACCTAGTGAGAAAAATTTTCCTAAACACACCCCAAAATAAAATTGAGGCTTGATCTTCAATTTAATTTCAATTTGGAGAAAAGAGTAGCCTAGAATACCTGTCATATCTGAAAGTAAGGAAGTCAACAGAGACAACTGGAGTCTCATCAAAAAGACTTGAAGAGGGTCTCAGTGAACAAAGATGAGACTAACCGAGCATCTAGATGAACGACTGCACTGAGTTAAAACACACCTAATACATTAAAATCCACGTGTTCGTAATTATAAAAAAAACCACTTATTGGTCATCTTTGGAGGTTAGGGTACCAACTCATTACTCTAAAAACCGGCAGGGACAGGGAAATAAGCTAAAGAAGAAAGACAAGAAAAGAGGGAGGGAGGTAGACACAGAAGGATTCTGCGATACAGCGCAAAGTGGAAAAAGCAAACCGCACACCGCTGTATAAATGCCTCCCAGTGTTATAGAAACACACAAATCTATACAGCGCTTTCACAGGCTTGATTAAAACCTCTGGGGAGACAAACAATTAACAGTGTTTATCCCTGAGGAATGAAAATGGGCATTGCAGAGGAGGGAACATGATTTTCACTCTGTACTTTTTATTACTTTTGTAAAAATTTTAAAGTAATAAATTTCTAAACAAAAACTTTTCATTTTTCCAGGAAAAAAAGAACCCAATTTATTATGAACTATATATTAAAGTCTTGTCATGATGCTACACTGCCCCCTGGAAGAAGCCCAAATTTGTTCTTATAATGAAAAGCATAAAACAAAGTTCTGAAAGCTGTAAAAATCCAGTGCCTACTCTAACATTGCTGTTTCTTTTTCTGTCTTAGGAGAAAAGCACCAGAGAATGAAAAGAGGCCATGGTGACTCCATTCTGCTACCACTGTCATCAAATTATCTTAAATATCACATTTAGAAAAGGTCTGTTTAATTATCTACTTCATTTAGTCCACACCTGTGCTTTTCCAAGGAACTCCGCAATTGAGTGGCACCCAATTATTCAGCCATTAAAAATGTGAGACAGGAAGCTCAGGCTGAGGAGGGCGGGCTCCTGGTGAGGCTGAGGCTTGGGGCAAGCACACCCCACCGAGGCCAGCTGTCCCTGTGGCCCAGGCAGTGCTTTCTCAGCCTGGGAGGGCCCAGCCCAACAGCAGGGTATTCATTTTAATCTCTAGTTAAGAAGTTTAAAGGAGTAGTGAAGGGTATAATCAGAAACATTCTCAAATGCCAGCAGAACTGAAAAGAATGAGAATATCGCAACAATTAAAACTACTTCTCTAAGTGCTGGTAACTCTTACCTCCTTTGCCAGCTGGGCATAGGTCAGGACCTCTGTATTCATACACATCTCTACATATATAGTCCTTCCATGTGTCTGTGTCCGCTGACAGTGACAGCTTGCAACAGAAGGTCTTAGGGTCAGGGGAAGTTGCATTTGAAAAAAATGTAAGGCATTACGAAGTAGACAAGAAAGATTCTTAATTTAGGAACCATGAACCCACAGTGGCTGGTATTCATGGAGGTCCACAAATTCCCCGAAAGTGTAAGAAAAATTGCGTGTGTGTATGTGTGTGTATGTGTGTGTGCATTTGCACCTGCATTTTTCTGTGGGAGGGTACATAGCTTTAATTAGATTCTAAGGGGGATCTAGGCCCCTCAAAAACCCACAGAAATCGCTCCTTAGAGGAAACATGCCATTATAAGTCACCTTAGGCTCTCAAGCTGATAACTTCACAAACAGTGAGTTGCAGGCCGGCTTGAACTAAACTCTGCTTTGTTAAACAACAGAAGAGGAAATACAAGATGCTTTACAGAAATAAGAAGAAGAAAAGTCCATCCTAAATGTGTGCCCAGGCAGGGAAGGAACAGTCCTGGGGCAGCTCCGCAGGAAGCACATTTCCTCTACTCCAGTCGCTGACAAGGGAGTGCCCAGCACCAACCTGAACAAGCAGGACAGAAGGCTGTGAGAGGCCGGATGAAGAAAAGGAGGAATGAGCCAGCGATTCCACTGCCGTGCACTTACCAAAGACAACTGAGAGCTTTTACCCACCGAAAGACATGCAAAGCATGTTGCGGCAGTGTTATTTTCTCCATGGCTCCAAACTGAAAACCACCTAAATGCCCATCAAATGGAGAATGGATAAATAAATCGTGGTATGTTCATAGAGTGGAATTCTAAAAAGTAATGAAAAACAATTAACTGCTGCTACATGTAACAACATAAATGAATTATATAGACATAATGTTGAACAAGAAGCTAGCCACAAGAAAGTATGTACTTTTCACTCCTACGTACACACCTAAGAAAGCTGAAAAACTGTCTAATGTCCACATAAAACCTATACAGGAACATTTATAGCAGCATTATTCATAATAGCCAAAAAAAAAGGAAACCCAAATGTCCATCAACGGATAGATGGACAAACAAAATATGATATATCCACACATTGGAATATTATTCAGGCTTAAGAAGGAATGATGAACTGATTTATGCTACAACATGGATAAACCTTGAAAATATTATCTAAATTAAAGAAGCAAATCACAAAAGGTCACATATGGTATGGTTTCATTTACATGAAATGTCCAATGGGAAAATCCATAGAGACAGAAAGATTAGCCGGGATTGGGAGGAGTGGGGACAGGGAATAGGATAGGGAATGTACTATCAATGGCTACATCCTTTGGGGGTAATGAAAAATGTTCTAGAAAAGAAAGTGACAATGTTTGGATAAACTTGTGAATACACTAAATTGTACAGTGTAAAAGGTGAATTATATGTCAATTTAAAAAACTTAATTTAAAAAAGTTAATCCCAGAACTTTGGGAGGCTGAGACAGGAGGATGACTTGAGGCCAGGAGCTCAAGACCAGCCTAGGCAACATAGTGAGACACCTTTCCTATGAAGAAAATTTTTAATTAGCCAACCATGGTAGCACACACCTGTAATCCCAGCTACTCCAGAGGCTGAGGCAGGAGGATCGCTTGAGCCCAGGAGTTTGAGGCTGCAGTGAGCTCTGTGGCACTACTGCACTGTAGCCTGGGCTACAGAGCGAGACCCCTGTCTCAAATGAATGAATGAATAAAGAAATAAAGAAATTTTTTATAAAGAGTTTATACAGTATGGTTCCATTTATATGAAGTTTGAAAACAGACAAAACTAATCTATGGTGATGAGGGTAAAAACAGTGGTTTGCCTTTAGCAGAGGAACCTCTGCAGAGCTGGAAATGTTTTATATCTTGATCTGGGTGGTAGCTACATAAACAAATACACACGTTTATATTCACATATATACACATACATATAAATTTAGCAAACTTACACTAGAGACACTTAGGCTTACACTTAAGATTTGTTTTTTTGAATGTAAGTTAAGTTTTTCAGGAAAAAGCAGCAGTTTTTTGGAAAAAAACTTTTCACTGGGCCGGGCGTGGTGGCTCACGCCTGTAATCCTAGTACTCTGGGAGGCCAAGGCGGGCGGATCGTTCTGAGCTCAGGAGTTGGAGACCAGCCTGAGCAAGAGCGAGACCCCGTCGCTACCAAAAATAGAAAGAAATTAATTGGACAGCTAAAAATATATATAGAAAAAAAATTAGCCGGGCATGGTGGCGCATGCCTGTAGTCCCAGCTACTCGGGAGGCTGAGACAGTAGGATTGCTTGAGCCCAGGAGTTTGAGGTTGCTGTGAGCTAGGCTGATGCCACGGCACTCACCCCAGGCAAGAGAGTGAGACTCTGTCTCAAAATAAATAAATAAATAAATAAACTTTTCACTGAAATCCATAGCATTATGAGGATCAATGCATTATTAGATGCAAACCCCTAGAATAGTGTTTAGCACAGAGCGTGTGCTCAGTGAATCAAATGTACCCTACCAGCTGCCTATACTAAAAACCCTAGAGTCATCTCTGACTCCCATCTCTTATACTTCATGTCCAAAATAAGAAAACCCTTATAGGTTCTGCCTTTAAAATACATGTAGCAACTGATTTCTCACCCATTCATCAATCTGATCCAAGTCACCGTAACTTCTCTCCCGGCTACAGCAACAGACACCTGACAAGTCCCTGTGTCTGCCCCGGTCCCTGACTGCCAATTCTCCACACAGCAGGGCCTGTCAACCCTTCAATGGCTGCACCTTACTCAGAGTAAAACCAAAGGCCTCCCCGTGGCCCACAGGGCCTGGCATGAGCTGCTCTCTGCCTCTGCCACTCCCAGAGACCTGCCTGACATCACCTGCCACTCGCCAGCTCCACCCAGCCCCACAGACCTGCTTGCCTTACAGGAACTTCTCCAGGACACCCCTACTTCGGGGCCTTTGCCCTGGGTACTCTCTCCAGCTCTGCCTATTCCCCAACATTTCCGCATGGCTGACTCTGCCTTCTACTCCAGGCCTCTGCTCACATACCAGTGAGGCCTTCCCTGGCTCACTGTAAAAATAGCAACCCTCCTCTGCTAGCACTCTTGGTCACCCCGCTTTATTTATCTATACAACATACCACTGTCAGATAAGTGCCTGGCACTTAGTAGGTGCTCAATGAATGCTTCCTGAATAAATGAACATACGCATGAATAAAAAATAAAAGAAATGAAGAAATATTAGTTATTCCTGAATATAGAATAAAATTCTACAGCCTCGGGAGCAATTGGAATTTTTTGTCATAAATATGGATTATTTTGGATCATAAACAGGAAGCAGAGAACACAGTCACAGTAGCCTGTAATTTAACTGGATTCTGTTCATGATCTCCCTAAAAAGAAAAACAAAAACAATAAAGCAAATGGAAATGTACTCTCTTTTCTTGTTTGCCTCATCATCTCCATGGCCTTATTAAGTAAGAGGTGACCGTGAGCTTTTAAAAGGAAAATGTGAGTACGGAGGAATATAATTTTGCAGGCAAACTGTTACTCATGTACAGATTGTCAGAAGAAGTTTTCTGTTAAAAGTTAGGCAAATGATGGTTGGTACAACTTTTTTCAGATTAAATGTTTTGCAGAAGTGAGAACTATTTCCCAGGCAGTAGCATTATAAGTGCTCTCAAGGGTCATCCTGCCCACAGATTAGCAACAGCTTTGCCAGAACAGGCTTTGATGTTATCCAGGAATGACGAACAACAGACCTCCCGAGCTCCTCGCCTGTGAGATGAAAACATGGGAACATAAAGAAGCCCTGGTGCTTCTTGCCTTTTATCCTTGAACAAACAGACATAAAGCAGATGTGACCTCACTAAATATGAGCTGGATCAACTGATGTGCAGTTTTGATTGCACTTCTAATGATTACACATCGTGATGTTCCCACTCTGTGTGACTGAATCCAGGCAAAAGACAAAAGTAACTCTGCACCACAGACATGAACGTCTATTTGAGGCATAAATTCTGAATACTTTAACAATCTGATTACAGGATTATTTTCCTATAACCCAAACTGCAAACTGTTCAAACTTCTTGTTAGAACAATTGTTATCAAGATAGCTGACTTTCATTGTGTGAAGCAGCACCCTTGAACTCCTTCCCAGAATCACAGCTCAAGAAAGGAGAAGAAATTCCTTAATACAATCCTCACTTACCAAAGGCAAAGAAAAGCGAATCACAATTTAACCAAGCAAAAATTAGAAAATATTTGGTTTCAGAGAGCAAGAGAGAGCGTGAGAGAGGGAGGTGGTCATAATGTGCTTTTTCTGGAACACAATTATCAAAAAGCATTTATGTGGCTCTACTGAACTTATACAAAGAGAATTACATCAGAGCGTGATTGTGGGGTAATTCTCTATGAAACCACCAAAGTGGTTTCTTGCTTATAACTCAAAATGTAGTCCCATTACTGAGCACAGAAACTGGCATAGTGGATATTCAATAAATGCCAGTTTAACTGAAATTTAATTCTAAACTTTAACCTCATTCTTCCAAGAAGCCTTCCCTGACTACATTAGCTCACAAGAAAACCCCTTCTCAGCCTCCTATAATACTCACTATCCAACAATGATTATGAACTGCTTTATGTTGTTCTTTAATTATTTTTTGCATAGATCCTTATCTCCCAAACTAGACTGTGAGTCCCTCAAGTTCAGACTACACATTAAACTTCTTCTGAATAACCCAAAAGCACCCAACTCCGGGGACACAGAGTAGGTTAAATATGAAACATCTCAGCCCACTCATCCCAAGCAAGTACAAATAGCTTGAAATGTTATATTCCTGCAAAACACACACACACAGATGTTCTTGCATGGCACTTCATGAGCTGTTTCTTTGAAGACCTAATAAAATATGCATGCAAATGCAGGGAACCTGGAGAATGAGCCCATTCTGTTTTGTCCCATGTCCCACATTCGCTGAGATTAGAGAAGACAGAGCTAGTGTTTTCTGCGGTACTCAGGAAGCCCTGGACGTGAGTTTGAATAAGAAATGAGCAGAAACAACCTGACAGTTTGCCACTCTAAAACATGGAAACTTCCCTCAGCTGTAGCTTGGTCCTAGCAGTGTGGCGTGCCTCCTCAGAGAGCTGGTCTCGTGATGGTGTCTCTTTCAAAGGAGTCTGCGGGAGATTTCATCCAACAGACTCATACCACCTCTGGCTTGCTGAGAGCATCACAAACTTAGTCGGACAGTGCTGTTATCTTCCTTATTACTGCGGCACATGTGGGTCATTTATGACTAATTTATGCTCACCAATCAGAGCCACATGGAGAGGATTTTTCCAAGGTAAAGCAGCCAAATTGGGTATTTCAAAATAGTGTGTTGTTCCACGTACCTGCCTTTCTCTCCAAAGAGCTCAGTGTTCTTTTATCAGGGGGTGTGTGTATTAGTGTGTGTGTATTGGGAGTTGGGGAGTGTTATTTTGTTCAGCTTCTTAATTAACTTGGGTTTAAATCTTTTAGTGACTACATGAAAGTGACTCAAAAAGGGAGAAAAACATGCTTCTAGACTCCCTTTCAAATTTGCAAAACTACTTTTTCTTGCTAAATATCCAGAAATCTAAATACCCAAGTAATTCAAAGATGAGCAATTAACCAGGTCAGGGCCAAACTGTCTAAAGCGGTAATCAATCTTCCAAAGTTTCACTACACTGGTTAAACAACGCTTAGTCAAAGCCCATGTTGTTTTATCTGAGACTTTCAGTTAGTACATAAAAACATGCATGTTTAAAATTTCAAAGGAAAACAATTCATGAAATCTGCTTGTTTGCTTTCTCTTTTCTTCCTTCCTCTCATGATCACTTAAGGCTTTAGTCCTCACTTACCTGGTAGTATTGCTACTCTTGCAATTCTTGGTTCCTCATTGATGCCATTATCCATTTCTGAGAGTAGTCATCTCCATCCCAACCAGGTGTGTATTACAAGAAACCACATAAAACTACCACTTTTATAGATTTAAAAAGTCATATATTAGTAATTTGATACAGTTCAACCCCAATGTAGGCTTATCAACATCTTTGACTCCTCTCCTCTTCACACTACTCACGCAAATGTTATAAAGTTTTGTCTAATCAAATTCTATAAGATCTTTCCAATATGTCTCTCGTTCTATCTTTACAGCCACCATTCTCCATTTCCTAAACGTCACTGAAGCTCGTCCCCTCTCAGCAGAACTGTAACTGTGTCCTTGCGTGACTCACCATCACTCTTAGCTCCCCTCCCAATCCAGTTTCAAGACCACTGGATCAGCTTCTTCTAATACTGCTTCTAACATATCTCCCTGTTCAAGAATTCTTATGCGTCAAATGCAAATTTATTTACTTCTTCTTGAGTATCCTACACCATGTCATCTCTCTCATGTCATTATTTCATTAACCTGTTTTCATTATTCTCCAACAGACTAGACTCTCTGCTTTAGACAAGAAAATTCTCTGCCCCAAACCCACAGGTTGTTTTTCCTTCCTAAGGGACTTAACATGTGCTGTTCCAGCATCTGAATAATTCAGTCTGTGAAGTTCCACCAACTTCAGTCCTTTCTAACTTTGAAACCCTGAAGAAACAGTTTTTCCAGGAAGGCTTCCTAATTAACTTTATAATACTCAAGTAATCCTATAATATTACAAAGAAATCATTGTTTCTCATTGTTTTGACAATTGCTCCTACCTGAACTTCAGATATGTATCTCAAAACTGTCTTCTCACAAAAGCTGCAGGACAGGATTTCTAAATTGTCTTCAGAACATACCCACTGGGTGTCCCACTTTTCATGTGAGATAGGCTTTTCTTTCAGTCTTAGAATCATGATGGTCATCCTTGATACTTGGATAAGTTATTTGTTTTTAAACTGTGAAACAGTAGATGGGATTCTAAAATATCATTTCCTTCCGGAAACCCATGAGTGATAAGTCGTGAGAGAGACTGGGGAAGTTACAAGGAGCTGGAAATGTAAACTTTTGAGTCCATCAACACCAAGGTGACAATTTAAACCACAGAAATAGATGCCATTTAAAAATGGAAGTGTAAGGAGTGTGAAGAAAAAGGGCAAAACCTGGGGAAATCCATACCTTTTAAGTGTTTGTTAATTGACGAAAAGAAATGAGATTCATTACTGGGATTTGACTATATGATATCGTGTATATTTAAATACCTGCAGCTTTTCTCCAAAGGTACTAGCTTGATTCCCTGTGAATTTTTTATGGGTTGTCTGTCACCTCTACTCTGCAGTTTGAAAGTCTAAAATGGAAACTAGAGGAAGAAACTGGACTCATGATTAGTTATCATTGACTTTTAAATGTCCAAGTAAGGAAATTAAAAATGGACTGTGATCCAAAGCAACAATCACTCCACATGTTACTCATAAATTTCTGAGAGAAAAGTTATTGTTACTCCATAATGTAAAATGTCAAGCCATCAGTGGAAAGGGCTGAACTGTAGCCATTTTTTAAGTCAAAACTGATTTCCTAACTCTAGTAATCATACAGTTTCAATCACTATTTTTTTCTCCTGGGAAACAATGGAATACTAATATGTTCCAATACATTCACCACCTGCTCCTGATTCTGAGAGGAAATAAAGACCATTGTTTTCAAGTATTGTTTCAGGTTGTAACATACTGGTCTGAGGATCACAACCAAATATTATGTTCTTTTTATAGCAGAAATCCAAGCCTACAAACTCAGGAAATGCAAAAGTTAACTTATCTATTAGTTTCTTATGTTATCAATTCTGACAAATGTCATGAAAGCAGGAATAAAAACCAAAAAAAACCTTAATAATCCATTTTCTTCATTATGGCATGTGTCCCCTATCT
The DNA here is from genome assembly GCA_004363605.1 of Indri indri. Classification (NCBI taxonomy): domain Eukaryota; kingdom Metazoa; phylum Chordata; class Mammalia; order Primates; family Indriidae; genus Indri; species Indri indri. The sequence continues at coordinate 8,460 of RJWJ010010993.1, read as the reverse complement.
ATGACTTCCCAAATAAAGTAGTAATTTTAAATACTATACCTCAGGAACACAGTCGTAGGAATTATTTGAAAATTAAGAAAATGCACATGATTCACTAATCATGAATGGATTTTTCCCCTGGCACTGTTAGAATAATCTTCATAATTGCTAATTAACATTTGCTGAATATCCAATACAGGTAAAGCATGAAGCCAGAATTGAAAAAACCCACAAGACAAGAAGCAACAATTTTGAGTAAACCACTAGGATAACAAGAAACTATTCTGCTCTTTCTAGAGCACCTGGTGTAGAACAAGAACACCTATTTCTAACTTCTGCTATGAATTTTAGTGTAACCTTACATAAGAGTAACACATTAGCACATTTTATTCCAAATCAAAAGAACGTTTTCTCAATTTAGAAAATATTCACATGATGTTGAGCTTCAGCTTGCAGATTTAGATTTCCAAGTTCAATACCCAATAAATCCTTGATTTTCATTTTTGCAGTCTGGGTAGAGAGTCACCATAGTTATAGACTCCAACTTCCCAAACTTCCCCTAAAGTAATATATTGTTCTATGTGTTGATTGTTACCTCTTGTACTAGACATCTCTCTGAGGGCATGCCGCACTCGCCATACTGCCCTGTCATTTCCTTGTAGATACTAAGCCATGGGACCCCCTCTTCTGGTTAATACCTCATCTGAAGATGGCCACCTCTAGGCTGTGCAGTGCCAAGGAAGTGGCCTTCATACAAGAGGTCTCCTGCCCCCAACCAGGTCCTCTATACTTGATGGTAACTTATTGATAGGGTGACCATGTCATTTATTTCCAGCCCGGGATACTTTTAAAAGGTAAAAGAATCACCATAATTACACTGAGACAATAGGTGGAAACCAGGATTGCCAGGCAAAATGGGACATACGGTTATAACCAATTAGCCCAAACAAATCCTCTGTCTGTACACAAGATGTAGGAAAAAAGCCAAGAGAAACACGTAGAGAGTAAAGTCCCGAGGCAGAAGAAAAGGAAGTAATTATCATGAATGGACAGAAGAAGTGAAAGAGAAGGGAATGAAGAGAAACTCATCAATGAAAAAAAACAGCTGATATTACATACACTGTACCAACAACTTTAGATATCGTGTTGCATTTACTCCCAAAGCAATCCTATGAGATAGGTATGATCACCTCCACTTTACAAATAAGTTAAGTGAGGATATCTGCTCTAGATCATGCAGCTAGTCAACACAGCCCAAGCAACAAAAACAGTTGAGTCACCATAATGGCAAAACACATTCTAAAAAAGGTGTGCAGATTTCAAGGGAGTACCCAAATAGTCTACTGGGATGTGGAAAAAATTCTAAGAATCAAATTTATTTTTATCCCCTATTTTTAAATTTTCTTCTGTATATGTTCAATAATGTGTACAACTTAGTATTATAGTAATACATATATAATACTTATAAATAAATGTATATCTATTATACTCACTTTTTTTGAATGGGACATATGATCAAAAAAGTTGAAAGATCACTGCCTAGAGTTCAGAGCAGTTTTTACAGTCACCGTGGCATCAGCAGGACTAATCTCAAACTACCACAACCAGTGTCGTAGCCCTGAGGCCAGGTGGTGGTAACCAAGACGGATTCGTGTTCCCCCTCATTTCTCTGTATATTCTGACATACAGAGAATCAACTGAAATCAACTGAGCTTAATTAAAATGTTAAAAATTTCATCCTATATAAAGTTGAAACCAACACTCACAAATGACATGATTTTAAACCTGGACATAAAATTATTTTTACCACATGCGTAATTCCAGAGCTATGTTCTATATCTTGAGAGGGAAATGCATACACAGGATTAACAATTAACTTTCATGGGTAAACAGTCTTCTTTTTTAAAAATTTTTTCTTAATTTCACATTAGATATCTAAAAACCCATCTTAATTTTAACAACCCTCTTTGTTAGTAATTAAGCTCCTTTGCTAAATTCCTCAGAATACTTGGGCCTGTTTCTCCTATTGCAACCTCCGTCGAAGTAACGACTACAGACAGCCTCCAACTTACAGTGGCTCAACTTACAGTATTTTTGACTTCTGATGAGTTTATCGGGACCTAGCCCTATCATTAAATAGAGGAGCATCTGTAGTTGGTTCTCACACTGCGTAACTTTTCAAATACATGAAAACGTTTATTTAATTCAACTATTATTCTTCCTATGACTATCTGATCCATATCCATCTCTGTTCGATTTTATTGGACTCTTAGGAAGTACCCCATTTTGTGATAATGCTTTAGGCAGGATCCTTAGTAAAATATCCTTTTGGGGATGTGGAAGATGGGAAAGTGAGGGTGGAAGCGGCTGCTATGACTATTCTATTTGAGGATTTCTAGAAATTCAAAGAGAGTTCTAGAAGCACTAGAATTAAAAATAATTATGTAAGCATTAATTAGAATTCCAAGGAATAACAGTCACTAAAATTTGATTCTGAAGAAACTTCCCAAATTAACGATGCAGGTGAGAACCTCTCTTCCTGCCTCCTTTTCCTACCACGTGGCTCTTTCCTGTCTATCTCCTACTGTCGCCTGGAGTCAGTCTCTTCCTCATCCTCTTTTCCCACCTTTCTCACTCTTGATCTCCCCGTTTCTAATCCTTTTTCTTCCTTAACTAGACAAAGTATATAAAAGTGTATTTTAAGTATTCATTTAACATACACTGGTGTCTCCTTTTCTAAGTTTTAAAAGATTAGTTGAACATGAAAATTTAGCAATAACAAAACGCTACATAGTACATAACAGATGTGTGTTAATGTTCCCTCTTTCCCCACTTAGTTCGTTTGTTTTATTTCTGTCCTGGCTATTAATGGGAGGATTCCCCATTTTTAACACTAGCCTTTCTCCATAGCACAGTCTTTCTAGCCATAATGGCTCTGGAAAATTCCAACTTTGTAATGTTTCTGATAAAGGATACAAGTCTGGTATATAAGGCCTCTTATTAGAGCAGAGGATGTTCAAGTCTTCACAGATTAGGCACTGAAAGGAGAAGCTCCTGGCAAGTCAGGGCGTATGACCCCACAGCCAGACTGCCCTAAGGAGTGTCGGTTTCCAATAAGGCCGTTTCACCTGCTGCCCTACATGCCCTTCCCTCATCAGTCTGTGGCTCCCCATATAGAACCGGGCATAGAGACGGCAGAAAGATTTTCTACATTCTCCTTAGCGCAAAGGAAATCAGCCAGCGCTTTCTTTTAAATTTTCTAATTAAATGCCAAGAGAAATACAAAAGGAAATATTTACAAAACTTATAGTTTTTCAAGCAACAAGTTATTGATACTCTATGGATCACATCTAATCCTGCACATAGTCTCTTCCATGACTGAGGTCAAGAGGCCAGACTTACACCTTCTGGGCATAATGGGCCATTTGTACCATGAGAGCAGAAACAGTATCCATATTGCCTACAATTATATCTCTAGTGTCTAACAAAGTACCTAACACATAAAAAGTGTTCAATAAATAGTTTAGGAAAAACTGAATGAAACACACATAAAAATTATCACCTTTCAAAAGAAACACCTCTCCCCAGATATAGGCGATTGGGCCATATATCCATCACGTAAATTAACATACTGGTAAGAATTTCCTTTTCTTACTAATAAGAGAGTTGTTCTTTCAAAACTCTCTTACCAGAATCTAACTTGTGTTGCATTTGAAAGCAAATTCAAATGAGTAGTTTTCACCTTTGTCCATGTAAATCAAACCACAGTAGCAAGCCCAGGTATGTGCTAAAATACATTATTCATTTCCTCACAGTACCACAACACGGCTCTTTTTCAAAGAAAGAGAAAGAGTAGTTTGTCATTGTTTGCCATCCCTCAACAGCTGCTATTTAAATTATGAGGTGTCATTCTGTTGTAAATTATATCTTACCTAAGGAAATTGCATTAGTTTGGCAAATACCAAGCAAATCTAGCCAAATTAAATACAGAATTACTGATACTATGAGCTGGGCACACACACTAAGGCAGGTGACAAAGATTACTTCAAACACTAAAGAGTAATTAGAGGTAATAGAGCACAGCTAAAGGAGAGTTCAATAATGACACTGAAACAGCAGCTTTTGGCAAGCCCGAGAACAGGGGCTCCTTGTGACCTCCACATCATCTTTTCTAGAGCTGCCAGTGATTAGTGATAATTCTTCCACTAAGCCCAGGTAAATTCTGAACTAAAGAACTTAATAGCAATATGGAGGCCAACAGAATCAAACATGACTTCACTGGGGTAACAAACATAAAATTAAAAACAACTCTCAGCATTTCAAGGAAGAAAGGAAGGAAAGAGGAAAAGGTAATTACAGTCATCCTTTGGTATTCATTGGGGATTCATTCCAGGAACCCCTGCAGATACCAAAATCCCCAGATGCTCAAGTCCCTGATATAAAATGCCATAGTATTTGCAAATAATCTACACACATCCTCCTAAATACTGTAAATCATCTCTAGATCACTTATAATATCTAATACAATGCCAACATATCACTTCATTCACATGGATTCAACACAGTACTAGACACATGGCAAGTTCAAGTTTTGCTTTTTGGAACTTTGTAGATTTTTTTCCCCCAAAATATTTACAATCTGCAGTTGGCTGAATCCACAGATATGAAAGGCTCACTATATACATCAACATTTGTCTCTGTGATTCCTTATTATATGAATTATTCCTTATTATCTGAATTATATGAATCTCTTATTATAGAGAATGAAGGTGAGGAGGAAAACAACTCTTAATGATTCTACTTTGTGCCATTAACTGTGTTAGTTACTTTACACAAATTATTTTAATTTCTAAATAACCCCGAGATGTCCATATCACCATCATTTTACAGTGTGAACACTGAGGTGAAGTAGGATAAAGTGACCCTCTCAAAGTCACACTCCTAGTAAGTATTAATAGCAGAGCCAGGGTCTAAGCACCAGTCAGTCTGCTTCCATTATACCCCAGATCAGGAAAGAAAAGCCCCAGTGTGTCAACAAAAAACTCAATGCCAAAACTATGATTCCTGGAGAGAAGTAAGCCCTAACACCCTAAAAAAATACATTGACTATAACAAATTAACTTCCCTCTTTCCCATCTACAATTAACTTTTTATGTACCATCCTTTGGAGAACTAAGAAAACAGTCACTCACATTTTTATCTACATTCTGTGGTAGATAAAGAATCCTGGTGAGAAAGGCTAGAATGAAGAGTCTGATGATTTCCAAGTAATAGTGTGAAATATATGTTCCCTTAGGTACAACCACCACTAATTATCAGGGAAACATAACATGAACAAAAGAACAAAATAAAGCAATAGTAAATGACCCTGAAGAAATGGAGATCTATATACTGACCAACAAAGAATTCAAAATAATCATCTTAAAGAAGTTCGGTGAGCTACAAGAGAACACAAATTGAAAACCGAACAAAAGAAGTTCAACAAAGAGATAGAAACCATAAAAAAAAAAAAAAGAAATTCTTAAGCAAAAAAGAGTAGAGCAAAAAAGAGATCTTAAATATTCTCATAGAAAAAATGTCTTAACTGAAAAAAAATTCCACAGAGAGCTTCAATAGCAGATGTAATCAAGATATAGAAGGTAAACACAAAGATAGATCATTTGAAACTTTCTCAGAGGGACCAGAGAAAAAAGAATTAAAAAGAGTTAAGAAACCTACAGGATAATGAGAAAGCATCAAGAGAACCAATATAGGCATTATAGGGTCCCAGAAGGAATAAATAAAGAGCAAAGGGCAGAAAGCTTATTTAGGGAATACTTCCCAAAACTGGAGAAGAAATGAACATAGAGATTCATAAAGCGTTAACAACCCCAAATAGATTAAACATAAAGAGATCTTCACCAAGCCACATTAAATCAAATTCTCAAAAGTCAAACTGAATTTTGAAAGCAGCAGGAGAAAAGCAACTCATCACACACAAGGAATCCTCTATAAGACTATCAGCAGATTTCTCAGCATAAACCTTGCAGGCCAGGAGATTGTGGGATGATATATTCAAAGTGCTGAAAGAAAAAACAGCCAACCATGAATATTATACCCAGCAAGCCTGTCCTTCAGAAATGAAGGATAGATAAAGACTTTCCTAGACAAATAAAAGCTATGAGAGTTTATTACCAAGAGATCTGCCTAACATGGAATGCTAAAGGGATTTCTTCATGTTAAAATGAAAAGACACTAACAACATGAAAACATATGAAAGCATAAAACTCACTTTAAAGGTAAGAATATAGTGAAATTCAGAATAAGCTAATACTATAATAGTGGTGACTAAAACACTTTTAATTCCAGTATAAAAGTTAAAAGACAAAAATATTAAAAATAACCATAGCTAAAATAATTTGTTAATGGATACACAATATATAAATACATGTAAATTTATAACATTAATAACATAATATGTGGAGGGAGAAGTTAAAGTGCAGAGTTTTTGTATGCATTCAAAGTTACATTGTTATCAGCTTAAAATAGACTATTATAACTATAAGATGTTTTAGATCCAAGGGTGCAAAGTTTCAGTTAGACAAGAATAATAAGTACAGGAGTGTTATTGTATAGTATGATGATTATAATTACTAATAAAGTACTATATACTTTAAAATTGCTAAGAGAGTAGATCTTAAATATTCTCATAGAAAAAAGTATTTAAGGTGATGAATATGTGTTCTGAGTCATATGTGCTGGATTTAATCATTTCACAGCATATACATATATCAAACCATCATGTTGTACACCATAAATATATACAATTATTTGTCAATTATATCTTAATAAAGCCGGGGGGGAAATTAAAAGTACCAGTTCAAAAAATAATAAACATAATCAAAGGAAATGGACTGGTAAAAATAATAAAACTTGTGAAAACAGGCTAGTGAAAATAAAGATGTAACTTTTTTCTCATCCAATTTTATAAACCCAGAAAACAATGAGACATGTACATTTAATTTAGGGATACATACATACATAGTAAATGATACAACTAAAGAAAAGAAAGGGAATGATTAACACAAAACTCAGGATAGTTTTAATATCTTTGTTGGGGAAGAAGGGGGATGCAATGAGTTAGGGGCACACAGGGGCTTCTAAGGTACTTGTAAGTTCTATTTCTTAATCTAGCTGAGAAGCATTTGTGTGATCTTTATTTTTTTGGTAGCACTGTCAGTGGGGGATTTCTTCCTCACTTCCATTGTTTCTTTCTATGGGATCTCAAATAGTGAAATGGTGGCATTTCTCCATTCTTTTACTTACACAGCCCTAGAGAAGCAAAGGGATTTACATGATTACCTGAATGCTGCCTATGACTGAGTAAAGCATTCTACTTGATTCCAGATTCAGAATTAGCACACCCACTTAGCAAAAATGCCTAAAGCCAGATCTGCAAATCTAGCCTCTATCATATAAAAGGTGAAATTTTGGTATCCATCTTCCCTACCCTCCCTCCAACTTTTCCTTAGTGAAAAAAATAGGGCTATTCAACTTCGAAACCTACTGTAAAGCTACAGTAATCAAGACAGTGTGGTATTGGTAAAAGAATGGACAAACAGATGGCTGGAATGGAACAGAGAGCCCAGAAACAGGCCTACATATATGTATCAACTGATCTTTGACAAAGGAGAATAGGCAATACACTGAAGCAAAGATAGTCTTTTCAACAAATGGTGCTGGAACAACTGAATATCCACGTGTGAAAAACTAAATCTAGACATAGACCTTTTACCCTTGACAACTAAAAATTTATCGTAGATCTAAATATAAAATGCAAAACTACAAAACTCCTAGAAGATAACATAAGAGAAAATCTAGATGACCTTGGGTTTGGCAATGACTTTTTAGACACAACACCAAAGGCACGATCCGAGAAAGAAAGAACTGATAAGCTGGACTTCATGAAACTTAAAAACTTCTATTATGCAAAAAAATAGTGTCAAGAGAATGAGAAGATAAGCCACAGACTGGGAGAAAATATTTGCAAAAGACATATCTGATAAAGGACCATTATCCAAAATGTACAAGGAACTCTTAAAACTCAACAATAAGAAAATAAAGAACCTGATTAAAAGGTGGACAAAAGATCTAATTAGGCACCTCACCAAAAAAGATATACAGATGGCAAATAAACATATAAAAAGATGTTCAGTATCATATGGCTTTAGGAAACTGCAAACTGAAACAATGAGATACCACTACATACCACTAGAATGGCCATAATCCAAAACACTAACACCAAATGCTGAGGAGGATATGGAACAAGAACCCTCGTTCGTTGCTGTGAATGAATGCTGTTACAGCCACTTTGGGAGACAATTTGGCCGTTTCTGACAAAACTGAACATACTCTTACCATATGATCCAGCAATCACGCTCCTTGGTATTTACCCAAATGAGTTGAAAAGTTAAGTCCACACAAAAACCTGCACCCGGACAT
>RJWJ010010992.1:0-45541 GCA_004363605.1 Indri indri | reverse complement strand
ATCTTAACCATTTTTAATGTATGGTTCTGTAGTATTAAGCATATTCACATTCTTGTGCCACCAATCGTCACTCGAATGGATATAAAACTGAAATTTTATATCCATTCAACAATAATTCCCCATTCTCCTTCCCCCTAGTCCCTGGCAACCACTATTCTATTTTGCGTTTCTATGAATTTGACCGGTCTTGATACTTCATATAAGTGGAATCATACAGTATTTGTCTTTTTGCGATTGGCTTATTTTACTTAGCATAATATCCTCAAGGTTCATCTAAGTTGTAGCAGGTGTCAAAATTTCCTTCCTTTTTAAGGCTGAATAATATTCCTAGCGTGTACAGACCACGTTTTATATATATCCATTCATCCATTGATGGATACTTGAGTTGCTCGTACCTTGATTATTGTGAAGAGTTTGCTGTGAATGAACATGGGCGTAACTAGTGCTGAGTTTTAAGGGAAAGAAATGCATATTTATTTTCCTCAGACCCCAAGGAAATCTCAGCACCGTCAATAATCTGATTTCATCTAGAGAGTTTCCAGAGGTAAGGGAAGTAGGTCACCAGGGTGCTTAAACTCCTTTCTGGGAGAAGCATAGGAGGATTATTTGAAATATCATTTCCAGATGTGTCTCAGGGCTAAAATGTGTTTCCTTCTGCTTTATTACCAGTCATTAAAGGAAACAACAGGGAAAGAGAAAAACAAAGTTTTGTCTTCCAAAATATCTTCACTATCAGGACAGTTTTATTACGAACCTGAATCTTCACAGACGTGTCTCATTTTTAATTAGTTATGGATCCAAACCTTTGTGAAAAATGTCTCTTAGAAATTTAAAGATTTTATCCCGCATATTAGCATATTTGTCCTACTTCAAAAGTGTTATACAAAAGGTTGTTAATGCACTTGAATAATTTATATGACTGAGTCAAGCCAGACATTTTTTAAGCAATAGGCTCATTTTCAAGGAAAAGTTTTTTTATGAAAGAAAGTCACTTTTTGAGCCAGATTAAGACTCCTGCCTCTAGGTATTCAGTCACTAATTAAATACATAGCATGTATATTTTTGACTTTAGAAGCAGCAAAGCGTTGCCTGATAACTGAAGGCACTTCCGTGCTTCCCATATTTGCATTTTGTTTGTTTTTGTACTTTCTGCTACCTCAAGCACTTTCTTTTCTAAGCAGGCTATATAAAGCTCATGTTGAGTGCAGCTAGAAAATCTTTTAATGAAGAAAGGCTTTCAACATCACTGACAATATTTTTTATCTTGTTCACACATAAAATTTTGGGGTAAATGTCATCAGGAGAATCCGTTCCAAATTAGATGTTCAGTTTGAAATAGGAAAAACAAGTTCTATTTAAATAGAAAAATAAATCACTCAGAATAGATAATTTCTATCCTCCTGTACCTGTGATGAATAGAGGTGTAGAGGTACCATGCACGGATTACTCTAGGTTGAACTCCATTTCAGGCCTTTAGATCACCATTGTCCATAGAAATGTAATACAAACCGTATATGTAAAACTTCAATTTTTCTACTAGCCATATTAAAAAATAAACAGGTGAAATTAATTTTAATAATATGTTTTCCTAACCCAATATACCAAAAATATCATTTCAAGATAAAATCAATATAAAATTATTAATGAGGTGTTGTACTTTTCTTGTTATTAAGTCTCCACTATCCTCTGTGTATGCTATACTGAACAATACGTCTCAATTTGGATGAGTCGTTTTTCAAGGCCCAATAGCCACATGTGGTTAGTGGCTACCATATTGGATAACACATGCAGCTTTAGAGCAGTGGATGACTATTTTCATCTGAACTGTTCTGCCTTTCATAATAGCTTATATACATTCATATTTACATGTGTGATTTATTTTATTATCATTTATATTTATATATGGATTTCTAGTTGTTCTAAACTTTTAAAAAGCCCAGTGATTTCTCTGTATCAGCAGGAAAAAAAGATTAAAAAAAAAAAAGAAGAAAGAATAAAAAGCCCAGCGTACAGACACTGATGAGTATCCATCTTACCAAAAGTTTCCTTACTTCACAAAGCAAGTCAACATGTTTCCTTTGCAGAGTGAGAGCTTTTGGTTTACTTTAGATAATTTAATTTGTAGAAATGTAATTTTCAAACAATTTTTAAGAGCACCATGTAAACCGAAAAACACCTGAATATCCTTACAATAAAAGAATCTAATTGGAATGCCAATCCCAGTCCTCCTGGGTAATAGAGAAGAGGTGAAAAGTCAGGATAAGTCAACATCTGGAACGTCTATTTATCGCAGTTCTGTCTTCACTGTGAGAGGGCAATCGCTTTACCTTTGCTCATATATTTAAATGGAACTTTTAAAATTTAGATCAGTATAGAGAGTTTCTTATGTTTGAAGTGTAAAAGATGTATGTCTTTTTCCTTTGATTCCAGAATTAAACACACATACCTGCCCCCCACCCCCACACAACACACAGTAGGTTGAAGTTGAACAACGTAAATGTAAACTTGTATAAGTTTTGTCTCATTGTAGAGAGTATGATAGAATATCAAAACTTGAGTCTCACATATTTTCAATTTTAGCTCCCTTAATTTTACAAATGAGGAAAAACGAAGAATCACTGAATGACTTGCAGATCATCACACATCTGGGCTTTTCAACACCTACCCTCCAATCCTTTCATTTTAATAGAGGCGTCCTTCCTCTTCCCTGCTTTGTTCTTCTCCCCATCTCGTCTTTCTCTTTCTCCCAGTTCTAGCTTTCTCTGGTTTCACAGTAAACATCAAGCCCTCTGCATAGTGATCATATTAACCTGGATGGTTTTAGGCTTGGTGATTTTCTCAGCTTAAGTTTCATAAAAATTCACTATTTGTCTAGTCACAATTGGCAAGTTTTGATGTCTTCCAAGATATCCCAAGCACATTCTAATGTTTCTACTCCTATTTCTACCAGATATACTCTAGGAATATTAAGTAATCAACAAGCACAAACAGTGGGACTTTGCTGGAGAGTGGGGGGGGGGGGGAGAGCAGAGGAAGGGAATTCCCAAAAGTGATAAAGAAGGAGATGTAAAAATGCTTGGAACACTGAAGAAAGGACAGAGTCTGGTGCCAATGGACTGCTGGTGACATATCAACAAGTGGTGACATAATAGTCTGAGAAGGTGGAAGGCCAGTTTGTGAATGGTCTTGACTGCTGGGTTAGCTACTGAGTTTTTTCTGTAGACAATGGGAAACGAACCACTGACCTGTGTGTATATGTGTGCATGTGTGTGCTTGAACAATTGTGTGTTTTAATCAGGATAGCGACATGTTTAGGCTGTGTTCTAGACAAATAATTTTGTTAACAGACTCCGTATAGCAGAGAGATTTGAGACAGGAAAGCCAGATAAGAAGTGGTTTTAGTAAAGTACGGGAAAGCTAATTTGGATATAAATTGGTTGTAATAGTATCTAACATTGATTGAGACCCGATATAGTATTTTAATGTATACATTTACATATTCATTACTGTCTATCCATATATTAAATATTAATAAAGCTGCTTATTTTATTGCAGCCCAGTGGATCATTTGGCATACCCACTGGGTTATATTCATCCCACTTTGGAGACTACTGGTCTATATAATTGAATTTGAATGTTTTTCAACATTGCAGGAGTCTTAAGTTGACAACAGATTATATACAGATGCTCCTCGATTTATAATGGGGTTATGTTCATATAAACCTATCACAAGCTGACAACATCATAAGACAAAAACGTATTTAATACCCCTAACATATCCACCACCATATAGCTTACCTTAAACTTTCTCAGAACACTTACGACAGCCCACAGTTGGGAAAAGTCATGTAATAGAAAGCCTAGTTTATAACAGGGTGTTGAATATCTCATGTAATTTATTGAATACTGTACTGAAAGTGAAAGCCAAAATGATTGTATGGGTACTCAAAATACAGTTTCTACTGCATGTGCATCACTTTCACACCACATAAAGTTGAAAAATCCTAAGTTGAGCCATCAGGAGTTGAGGACCATCTGTACTTCTTGGACCTAGTTGCTTCACAAATTGGTGTTAACTTTTTGGCCCCTGAAGGCATCTGAGCTTGAGACTCCGTATTAAACCTCACCATTAAGCTAAGAAGGACTTGTATACCCGAATATAACCTCTGTTTTTGTTTGTTTTGTTTGCTTTTTAACTTTCTCTTATGTATTACTGCTGCAGAAATGTTTTAAAATGTTTGAGCGTAAAGTTTCTCCTAGTGATAATTTAGTTCATCTTACTGACACCACAAGTGAGAAAAACTATGAGGCACAGAGGAGTGTAACAAAATAGCTGCACAAGTTGGAGGTACCACCTGTTAGAGATTCAGGATTAGGACTCAAATTTTCAATGCTCGGTGTTTTCCTTTCAGAAACATAGGCTACTTTGATGGCAGCTTAATGTACAAATATTTGGAGCATCCAGATAGCATTTTACCCCCTCACTGATGTGATTGGCTGTGTAATTACTTAGTAAATTTTATATGATTATGATAATTATTTAGGATAGTGGTTTTAAACTCTGTTTCCTTAAAATCACTTGGGGGACCTTTTAGAAAATAGTAAGGCCCAGCTGTCACGTGCAGAGGCTCTTCTTAAATCATTCTGGGATGTGAGATCAGGCATTCATACTTTCAGAAAGCTACTCAGATGATTATAATGCACGGCCAGAGTTCAGATCTCTGATTAAGACCTACCTTGATTTAATACCTGCCTTAGAGCAACTAGGAGACACATATGGCCATAAATATCGGCCCAAAATTGTTGTGAAATCATTTTTGAGCCATATCATGTAGATAAAGATAGATAAGATACAGAGAATTTGAGAACTATAACTCAAAAGATTGACTTAATAGATACACATCTAATCTTGCAATTTTTAACCAAAGAACACATATTTCATTTCAAAATGATTAGGGAACATATAAAAATTATTATATTCTAGGCTTTCAAAACACAAGTGTAAACCACTTAGTAACAAATCTAAGAAGAACTATGTGGAATCATCAATGAAGAAAACCAAAAAAATTTTCTGGTGAACATTAAATAAGAGTCTAATAAAAGAACATTTCATGTGCCTGGATAGAATCATTTAATATTTCCTAAGTTACCAACTATCCCCAGTTTATTTTAAAATTTTAATTTAATTCAAAGTGGTAAATTGTTAAATTGATATTAAAGTTAGTATAGAGAAATAAATGGGCAGGAACATAAAAAAATTGCATATGGAAGAAAAGGATTGCAGTTGTTAAAAAGCACTACATAATTAATTACAATAAAACAGTGGGCACTGGTACAGGAACAAACATACAGTGGATTTACAGAACTGAATAGATATTAGATATAAAATTTATACAAAAGAATATAGTGTATTTAAACGTCACCATTTCAGGCTGGGCGTGGTGGCTCATGCCTGTAATCCTAGCACTCTGGGAGGCCGAGCCGGGCCAATTGTTTGAGCTCAGGAGTTCAAGACCAGCCTGAGCAAGAGCAAGACCCCATCTCTACTAAAAATAGAAAGAAATTAGCTGGACAACTAAAAACATATATGTAAAAAATTATCCAGGCATGGTGGCGCGTGCCTGTAGTCCCAGCTACTCAGGAGGCTGAGGCAGGAGGATTGCTTGAGCCCAGGAGTTTGAGGTTGCTGTGAGCTAGGTTGATGCCACGGCACTCTAGCCTGGGAAACAGAGTGAGACTATGTCTCAAAAAAAAAAAAAGTCGCCACTTCAAATCAGAAGAGAAAGGAAAGATTATTTAATACCAATTCTTAGGAAATCAGTTAACAATTTAGAAAAAATTATAGGCCTACATTGCATGTTACACCAAAATAAGTTACAGAGATATTAGACAGTTATGAAACTACTAGACAATTAGAGGAAGCAGTAGTGACAATCCAATATTAGTAAATACATAGGCGTTTTTGAAGCACAAAAGGATATTAAAAAATAATTTTGACTACATAAAATATAAAAATTGCTGTATATCCAAAACACACCATCAATGAAATTAGGAAACCATAGGCAAACTATGAACAGCCTTTTCAACTAGGTGTCAGCAGGCATATAAAGAGTTTTTGTGAATCAATGAGTTAAAGAAAGCATCTTACCAGGAAAACAGGCAGTGGACAATAAATCTGCAGTTCTCAAACTAGAGATGCCAATCGGTGGGCAAAGCCCCCAGATATATAAAGAATATAAACTCACTAGTAATCAATCTAGTAAACAAAAATATAAAACAAATAACTAGACACTATGTCTATCAAGTGTTCAAATATTTAAAATAAATAAAATGTTTAGTGTTGGGAAGATGGAGATTAAAATTAGAAAGGGCACTATTGTAATCCCCTGTGATTGAGAGGATTAATTGGTACCATCCTCTTGAAGGGAAATTTAGCAACATAAATAAAAAAATTAAGACTCTTCCTTGATTTAGAAATTCTACTCTTAGTAACCTATCTCAAAGAAACTTCAGAGACGAGTAAAAACTGTATGTTATTTATAAGTAAAGTTAGGCTCATCACAATGCCGTCTCTGATAGCAAATGTGAGAAAAACCTAATGCTCAACAAATTAGGTAATAGTCCTAAATTATGATGAGCTATGCTAAAAATAATTTTCAAAGATGTAAAATCAAGAATCTCATGCAAATATAAAACGAATGCATGGTAAAGACTTTATTTGACTCATTAATTAATGAGGAAATGAGTTCGATGTTAAGACTGGCTCAAAGAGCATTTGAGGAGTTAGTATTTATTAGCAATTTAATACATGAATGTTAGTGTAATAATGTTGGTTCAGTTATAAAAATGGTTAATATCCTAAAGAGTAATAAACCCTAAACTTTGGAGTTGTGTTTCCCCTTGGTAAGAAAATATTTGCATCTTAGTTAGAAAAGAAATCTACAGGTTAACATGTAACTCTGCTAATTCCGGAATCTTTGTTAAATAGTAAAGAGTAAGTTGAATAAATTTTAACCTTATCGATAATCTTTTGGAGGCAGGCATCTGTCTTATTTAACATTAAAAAGGATGTGCCACTCAACTTTTTGCCATATTTTCAAGTTTTGTGTATTTTTTTTTGACAAGCTACATGTGGAATACTAGAAACTATTAAAATTTGTAGCATAGATGAATACCTAGGTACATAGAAAAATGTTAACAAAATTTTTTTAAATGAGTATAAAAGCAGATTGATAAAGGATTATGTACAGTTTGATCCTAGTTTTAAAACCATGAGTAAAATTTGTAAAATATGCATATAAAAACATGAATTATATTCATCAAAATGTTAATAGTGGACCTTCTGGTTTCAGCTATGATATGTAATGAGCTGGAAATTGTCACTCCCATTTTACAAGAAAAGCTGAACAAACTGACCCAGCTGAGAACTGGGGTTACAACTGAAGTTGCAGGGCAAACCACTGCCCTGAAATCTAGACAGAAGGGAAAATCTAGACAGTCACAGCTGATATTTGCTTACCTGGAATGTATCCTCTATAGCCATAAACTGGTAGAACATCTAATTGGTAATTTTAAGAGATTGCTGGAGGCTGAGTGTGGACTAATGTGAGAGTACAAAACTCCAGCAGGGATGGGTGGGCACAGTCTTGGAGGACCCCACAATGCAGTGAGTTTTACTTCCAGGAGACCCATCAGATTCTCATGGTGAAGATTCAAGAATGATCCACTTCATGGCTCTGGTGAGAAAGGGAAAGACTAATCACTGGGTAGCATATCCAGAGGATTCTCCATAATGAAGGCCTACTATCCAGGGAAAAAATCTTTACCAGACATTTATTCCAGCTAGGAGAAGGGATTTCTTCTCACTTTAGTCCCTTCTAGACATCTTGTCTCTCCTAAGTCAGGTCAAACAAAACAAAACAAAAACAACAAAACGCTGTATCATTAGAGAAACACTTAAGGTCACAGACCAGAGAAAGACACCCAGTGAAAGACTGAGATTTAATCTTAAAATTATAGAGTACTTCTCTTCCTCACACCTTACCGTGACCCACCAGGGTGTCAGTATAATAACAGTAGACCACAATGGAGCTGCAAGATACAGATTCTCTCTGAGAAGTACTTAGGGAAGCCCACAGTCAAGAGGGGAAATAAAAACAAGAACACAAGAGGAATTTAAAGACTCTGGAATCTACAACTACAATTAATATTAAACACAGCTCAATCTCTTGTCAGATTAAAATAAAGCCTCACTCTAATGGCCTATTTACCTTAATTCCTATTATATAATACAACATATCTGGCTTTCAACAAAATATCACAAGGCATGTCAAAAGGCAAGAAAAAACATAGTCTGAAGAGACAAAGCAAGCATCAGAACCAAACTTAGGTATGACACAGGAGCTGGAATTATCACACAGGGAATTTAAAATAACTATGACTAATATGATAACAATTCTATTGGAAAAAGTAGCCAACATACAAGAACAGATGGGTAATGTAAGCAAAAAGATAAAACTCTAAGAAGAATCAGAAGGAAATGCTGGAAATAAAAAACATGAAAACAGAAATGAAGAATGAATTTAATGGGTTCATCAGTAGACTTGAGACAGCTGATAAAGAATCTGTGAGTTTGAAAATAGGTCGATAGAGACTTACCAACAAAACAGAGCATCTAAGAACTATAGGATAATTTCAGTATGTATCACATACATACATGTATTGGCATATTCAAAGGAGAAGAAAAAGAGACTGGAAAAGAAGAAATAGTTGAGGCAATTATGGCCCAGAATTTTCAAAATTCATGACAGACACCAAACCATAGATCCAGGAAGTATGGGGAACATCAAGTAGGACAAATAATAAAAACCAACCAAACAAAAACCCTTATACCTATGGCTATTCAAACTGCAGAAAATGAAAGACAATGATACAATCTTGACAGAAGCCAGAGAGGAGAAAAACCTATCCGTAGAGGAACGAGAGTAAGAATTATAAAGGGCTTATTATCAGAAATTATATAAGCAAGAAAAGAGTGGACTTATATATTTAAAGTATTAAAAGAAAAAAAAGCAACCTAAGTTCTATATTCAGTGAAATTATCCTTCAAAAGTGAGGGGGATAGCCAGGGCAATTGGTCAAGAATAAGAAATAAAAGGCATCCGTATTAGAAGGAATAAATAAAACTATCTCTATTTGCAGATGACACGATCATGTATATCCTCAGGAATCCACTAAAAAATTGCTAGAAACTGTATTCAGCAAGGTTGCAGAATTCAGGATCATAAAAGGAAAAAGAGCCAAGAGCTAGAAAGCACCAGTTATTAAGACTGTGCATACAGACATAAGGATAGACATATAGATAAATAGAATAGAGTTAAGAATCCAGAAATAAACCTGTGTATCTATGGTTAGCTAATTTTCAACAAGGATGCCAAGACCATCTAATAGGGGAAGTGGCGCTGGGAAAACTGAAGAGCTATATTCAAAACACTGAACTTGGGCCCTTACATTGTACTATATTAAAAAAAAAAACCCTCAAAATCAGGACCAAGTGGTTTTCTTGGTGCATTCCACCAAGTATTTAGGAAAGAAATAACACTAATTCTATACAAATTCTACCAGAAAATGTAAGAGGAGAGAACACTTACAAATGCGTTTTATTAGGTACCACTAATGTAATACCAAAACCAGATAAAAAATACAAAAAGCTTTAGACTAATGCCTCTCTTGACCTAAGTCACAAAAATCCTTAGCAAAATATCAGCAAATCTAATCTAAGAATATATAAAAAGAGTTATACATCATGACCAAATTGAACTTATTGCAGGTATGGAAAGCCAGTCTAACATTTGAAAAATCAATCTACGATATCAACAGATTAAAGAAAATCATATGACCATATCAATTGATTCAGAAAAAGAATTTGACAAAATTCAACACCCATTCATGATAAAAACTCTCAGCAAACTGGAATAAAAAGGAACTTTCTCAATTTGTTAATGAACATCTATAAAAATCCTACAGTTAACATGGTACTTACTGATGAAAAACTAAATGTTTTCCTCCTAAGATCAGGAAGGCAAAGAAGTCCCCTTCAGCACTCTTATTCAACACTGTACTGGAAGTACTAGCAAGTGTAATAAGACAAGAAAGGGAAATAAAAAATATATAGTTGGGAAGGAAGAAATAAAATGTCTTTTTGTCTGCATATGACATGATTATTTATATAGAAAATCCCAAAGAAATGACAAAAACAAAACAAAACAAAAAACTCTCCTAGAACTAATAAGCAAATATAGCAAAGTCTCAGGAGACAAGGTTAATATACATCAATTGTTTTTCTACATATGAGCAGTAATCAATTGAAATTTCAAACAAAAAAAATACCACTCACAATCACACCAAAAAAAAAAAAAAAAGAAGAAATGCTTAGGTACAAATCTAACAAAATATGTACAGTATCTACTTGTGGACAACTGCAAAACTTTGATGAAAGAAATAAAAAAGATCTAGACAAATGGAGAAATATTTCATGTTCATGGATGGAAGACTAAATATTGTTAAGATGTCAATTTTTCCAGCCTGGTCTATAGTTCACTGCAATCCCAATAAAAATTTCATTAAGCTCTTTTGTAGATATTGATAAACTAATTCTAAAGTTTATATTAATATAAAACAAAAAATCTAGAATAGCCCAAGTAGGACTAAAGAAGAAAAAATTGGGGGGCACCTCACCAATGAAGATATACAGATAAAAAATAAGAATATTAAAAGATGCTCAACATCATTTGTCATTAGGAAATTGCAAATAAAACAATAGCCATTATGCACATATTAGAATGACTAAAATCTAAAAAACTGACAATATCAACCGTTGGTAAAAATACGACACCAGCAAAGACTCTCATTCATTGTTGGTGGAAATGCAAAGTAGTACAGTCACTTTGGAAGACAGATTGACAATTTCTTACAAAGCTAAGCAGTTTTACCACATAAGTTGCTCCTAGGTATTTACCCAACTGATTTAAAAACCTAGATCCACACAAAAATCTGTGCACCAATGTTTATAGTAGGTTTTTTTCATATTTGCCAAAAACTGGAAGAAAGATGAATGGATAAGTGAATTTGTTAGATGAATGAGTAAACAAGCTGTGGTACATTCTAACAATGGAATAATTTTCAAAGATAAAAAGAAATGAACTGTTAAGCCCTAGAGAGACATAGGAGAATTTTACATATATACTGCTCAGTGAAAGAAACCAGTATGAAAAGACTACCTACTGTATTAGTCCACTTGTATGATAACCTAGAAAAAGCAAAACTGTAAAGGTAATAAAATATCAGTAGTGGCCAGGGGCTTCAGGCAAGAGAGGAAGAGTTGAATGGGTGAAACAGGAAATTTTTTAGGGTGGTACAATTATTTTGTGATACTGTAATGGTAGATACATGACACTATGCTTTTGTCAAAACCCACAAAACTTTATAGCACAAAGAGCCAACTTTAATGAATGCAAATTTTAAATAATAATTTGGAAAGTAAGGAGTTCCCAGGATAGAATGCAGACTATGAAAAAACAATCTAACTGCATTATGTATGTATGATACAACCCTCCTGAATTTGATGGAGGGAAAAAAGTGTTGCCTAAAGTAACTTTGGAAATGAGTGCATTCTATAAGACTAAATTCAAAAGAAGCTGTATATAAGCAATGTATTCTGGTTGATAATGTTGTCTCCGAAGGGGGTGTAAATTAACAATCTGATACCACTATCCGTGTGCACTACAACTGAACTATTAAATAAATGGAGGGGAGCCTTTATTTTTCACTGTTGGAGTGGGAGGTTACAGAGAATCAAGGGAAAGAGGCTAGAATGATCTATATGATAATGATTAGATTTGGAAACATCCTTATGAACTCATGTTTAGCTTAATATAGATATAGTTGTTACATGTAGAGATATTTAGAGATGTGTGCATACACTGTCTAGTACACACACATAATCCTTGCTCTGCCAGCTGAGAGGGCCTAGAAGCAAAGATGTTTCTTTAGCAACAAGCACGTTTAGCACCAAGATCTTGGTTTTTAATACCATTCTCCAATGAAAGGAACCAAGATAACTTAGAGAAATGGCTGACTTTAGGACTGGTCTGGAAATACACAAGATGAACCTGGAGCCAGGAAAATGAAAATAGGCCAAAAAAAAGAAAAACAAAAATCAAAAACAAATCCATGATGATAGTAATATTTAAAGGGATATAGGAACCAACTGAAAGAGCTCCAAGTGGCCAAAGCTAGAACAATTTGATCAAGGAAATAAAATAGCATAAGATTATTACCTAAAGTATAAAATAAATATCTATGAGTCCATTTGTATCAAGATGGATATCAATAAATTATTGAATAAATTAAAAGATGGGTTGAATATATACATTTCCTGTACAGAATAAGTTCAACTAATTTATGTAGATACGGTGCCCTCAAGGAGGTATAGCATAACTTCCCATTCATCATGTGTAGGCTATGCATGTTGACTTCCTTTTAAAGAGTACAGTATGGAAAGGGGGAAAAAGAGAGTAACTTATCAGTGAAGAAGACTGACAAACACAACCATAGCCAGGTGAACGTGGTTAGCATCAACAGGATAGGTCATGTTGATGGCATGTACCCTTGATGTAATGTGATGAAAATGGCATTTTACCTCTGTGGTTTTCCTCTCCAAAACACATAATCCTAGTCTAATCATGAGAAAGACATCAGACAAATCCCAACTAAGGGACATTGTGCAAAATACCTGACCAGTACTCCTTGTACCTCTCAAGGTCATTGAAAACAAGGCAAACCTGACAAACTATCCCAGCTAAGAGGAGCCGAAGGAAACAAAACAGTTAAATGTAATGCGGTATCTTAGATGGGATCCTGGAATAGAAAAAGGACATTTGGTCAAAACAAAGGACATCTGAATAAAGTATGGACTTTAGTTAATAGCATGTACATTATATATAATATATAACACACAGAATAGTATATGTTATAATATTATGTAATTATATATTGATATATAATTATTAATAATAAATAATATTATAATAATATATCAATATTAGTTCATTAATTGAAACAAATATGTGTACTATGCTAATGTTAAGATAGCAAAAGAAACAATGTAGAGTATATGAGAAGTCTCAGGACCATCTTTGCAATTTTTCTATAAATCTAAAATGTTTTAAAATTAAAAGTTTGTTTAAAAATATTAATAGCTCTTCTCTCTGGGTTGGTGGTATGATACGTAACTTAATTTTTTCTTTTCGCATTTTTGTATGTTCTCAATTATTTGTAATGAGCCCATACTACTTTTAAAATCAGCAAAAAAGGTTTTCTAATGTTAACAAATATGTATTTTGTTAAAAAGGAAACTATTTTCAGAGTGTTTCAAATAGATTTATTTTTGTGCAGTTATAGGGTAAGCTTACTGAATGTAAGACTAATATTCTTCTTTTCTTTCGTTTTCTTTCTTCCCCCAGATCTCTACCTCCATAATATCTATCATAGTGCTCTACTCATAGTACTAGATCAGTATATGCTTGTTGATGACACTAACTAGCAATATTGATTTGAATTGTTACACTGAAAATTTTCATTTGATATTTTTATTCAGTCTTAATGAGATCAACTATATGGTCATAATATATATAAAGAGTTAAGTTGATAAAACACAAATAACTCAAGAAGTCCAGCATGGTCAATTATTGGATACCTATAGACCTGGCTTTTGTTTAAAGAAGGGCAACTAATTGTTTGAGGGTTTATATAAAAGCCAATTGGTTTGGCCAAGTTGAGCTGTATGGTGAATTATATCAAAAATTATAAATAAAGAAAGACCCCTACTGTTTTGGCAAGATCTAGCTTTCTAGTCTTCAGATAAGCCAATCCTACAGTGGGCACTGAGAAGATTATTTAAGCATGAATCTATTTTCCTTACAAGCAAAATTCTCAAAAACTTGCCCTAGGGGTGAAGTCCTTTTGCCCCAGGGCAGTGCTAACTTCTTTGTCCCCTGAGGATGGAAAGTTTGTGCAAAACACGCTGGCCCTGTTTCAGTTCTGTAATGGGGCCAAACTAAACTTCAGTCATGGTCGTCTTTATTTTATGAAGATTTAAAGGCAGAGCTGCCCTCATGCCCTTCATCAGCGTCTACAAGAAAGATTGCAGGCAACAGGGGGAGGCTGGAACTCAGCAAGGCCACCCAAATTCTGCCTGCTGCTTAAGACGTGTGAGAGCACACTTAAGAAGTCCTTCAAGATTTACTTCACACCCAGGAGCATAATGGGAAATGCCTCGGGGTCCCGGATGGTGCTTTGTGTGTGGATATGTAAAGTAGTGTGTGGCCTCTCTGCCCCAGAAATGACCCTCTGCAGCATCTCTTTATTTGCAGAAACAAAATGCAAACGGGAAGGCTGTTCTCGGTTAGGCTAGGCACATGTTTATGAGGCTTGGATAATTGCTCGCACCTGTTTGGGAAAGAAATTTTTAAACATTGCCTAGGTGTGCTGGGAACTTCAACTTCGGTTCCTTTGCTGCCTTTGCATCCTCAAACCTG
The DNA here is from genome assembly GCA_004363605.1 of Indri indri. Taxonomy (NCBI): domain Eukaryota; kingdom Metazoa; phylum Chordata; class Mammalia; order Primates; family Indriidae; genus Indri; species Indri indri. Next base: position 30,944 of record RJWJ010010992.1, on the reverse strand, counting down.
GCATTTGAAAATAATAGTTGTTAATGATCCTAGTATCTTTTCCTTTTTCTTGGGGGTTTTGGTAGAACTGGAATTCAGTTAGTTGACATGAAACGCCCCTATTTCCAACTGATGAAGAAAGGAAACTGACCAAATATGTCTTTATCTTTTTATGTCACATATAGAGATATAATCTGAGAATACACAGTAATATGCTGTACAAAAACAGTATAGAGTAAATGTCTGTGTGCGCTATGTTCTAATCGCCTCTTGCACAAAGCCCTTCACGGGCACTCCAGTTTGTCAGCCCGCTGCAATACTCTTTTCTTTGATTGCAACATGACTCATCTCACTTTGAGTCGTGTGCCTTTCTGTTAATTTTCTCCCCCATTCAGCTTTGGAATTAACTTGTTAAATTAATCTCATCTTCATTTATTTTACAGTGTCTTCATGTTTAAATGCTGATTTTATGAACATCTGTTTCAATCACAGTTGCAAACCCATTACTTTTATGAGCTGTACATATTTTAGAGAGATTTAGTGCTGACCTTTGTTGGTGAATTGAATGTTTTTGTTGTCAGTAACATTTCTGTAATTGATGCCATTGTTACTGCCACCCAGATAGTGGTTTCAAATGGGATATGTTTGGGGGAAATCTTTTTGCTTAAACACTATGGAAATTAAGTCAGACAGACATCACTTTAAAATTGTGTGGCTTTGGAAAAAAGAAGTTAAGTGTGTTAAATCTTGCATCATGAGACTGGGCTAAACTGTCACTCAGTTTTCCTCTACATTGAAACCGTTTAAAAGTTTCATATTTGCTACAAGTGATGTTTCTTCTCCCTCGGTACTTGTCATTTAATAATACAGTTGGGAGAACTGTACTACTTACGTAACTGCTATGTGACTATTGATAAATCCATCAATCAAAATAAGGCGAATTGTGCATTCAGCTTTCTGCCTTTAAAAAAATACCGTTTTTCAGAGTCAGATAATAGAGCAAAACACCACGCACATGTTGGACCTCCAATCTCCAGGGTCACGTTTTGAATTTCCTCTGTGTGCTAGGGATCTAGTAAAAAGTGAAAGAAATTTTGTTTCTCATAGCAAGCTGAGGAAAGTGGTAAGATGTTCAAAATATCTCCCAATTTAATGAGTATGTAGGCTGAATCTTGCCTTCGGCAGGGAGAAAGTAATCAGAGTTGGAGTACCTTGGAGGAATGGGGTAAAAAAGCCACACTTGTAAAGATGACAAATTTATTCTCTAATCCATTGTAGAAAGAACTTTCTTCTGTTTGGTATGATCATTCCAGTTCTGTACACAGCGGTGTAATCTTAATTCTGATACTCAAAGAATTTGGATTATTTTTAAAATTATCTACAATATGTGCCAATTTATCTCTATTCTGAATCAGAAGAAAATGTCTGGACTCTTCTGGTAAAAATTCATTTTCTTTATTCCTGTTTGGGTGCTTCCTTAACTTTAGATAATGTAAGAGTCTTTGATTACCATATAATAGGCTGCTAATTGTCATTTCAAACCTTTACATTAAGGTTGGCCAGGCACAGTGGTTTGGGAAGTCGAGGTGGGCAGATTGCTTGAGGCCAGGAGTTTGAGACCAGCCTGGGCAACATAGTGAGACCTTGTCTCTAAAACAAACAAACAAAAGGCCTTAGATTATGAAATAATGTTACTAAAGTTCAAAAGTACATAGTAGTTATAACATAAAGTCATATAAATATAATATTTAAATTAAATTTTCCCTTACCAATAAAATAGTCTTTTTATTCTTCATAATCCCAAACATAGAGTTATAATAGTCTCATCTTTTCAAGCACAGAGAATAATTGTAAATCACAACTATTATAATGTCTGTGATATGTGTCTTTTAGAATCTGCATTGTCTGATAAAAAAAGAAGAGTGCCTTGTTCTCTCCCCTTTATTATGTTGACCAAAGTGCTCTCTATTTTTCTTACTTCCCATTTATAAAAATAATACATACTTATTGTAGAGTCTTGGAAGACATAGAAGAGTATCAGAAATAAATCAAAATTATTTGCCATATGGTGTAATTACTTCCAAAGGTTAAAAATATTTCCTTTTGAATATGGTTTTATGCCTTGATTTTATCACTAAATATCATATAATGTTTCTGTCATTGTAAAGTCTACAACAAGACAAGCTTCGATGCTTATGCATTGTTCCATCAGAGGGGCTTATGATAATAGACTTAACTCTTCACCTAGTTTTTTTTTTCTTTTTTTTTTTTTTGAGACAGAGTCTCGGTCTTGTTGCCCGGGCTAGAGTGAGTGCTGTGGCATCAGCCTAGCTCACAGCAACCTCAAACTCCTGGGCTCAAGTGATCCTCCTGCCTCAGCCTCCTGAGTAGCTGGGACTACAGGCGTGAGTCACCCCACCTGGCTAATTTTTTATTTCTGTTTTTAGTTGACTTGCCAATTTTTTCTATTTTTAGTAGAGACTTCATCTAGTCTTGCACATAGAAATTGCTTTTGATGTTTTATAGTATTATAAATAATATCATGATAAATATATTTGCATGTAAATATCTTTGCACATAGCTAAATTTTTGTTCAGGGTAAGTTCTGCCAAAGGAAATACATACATTTGAAAACTCTCTAGATTTTTCTTGAGAAAAGTTTGTAGTTTTGTAGTCCTACAGCAAAGTATGAAAGCCACTTATGGTGGCTTTTGATGTTTAAAAAAATACTTTGATAGACAAAAATATTAACTATTGTTTTAACTTGAATTTAAAAAATTCTTAAGATTTAACTTTTTTCATTGGTTATTACCATTAGTATGCTTCTTTTGTGAATTTGCTGTTTATTTCTTTGGTCCATTTTTCTATGGATTTTTATTTATTATTAAATTGTAAGAGCTCTTTATATATTAAAGATATTAACCTATAGTTTATGTTTATGTGGCAAATATGCTTTCTATTTGTCACTTGCCTTTTATTGTATACAGAAGCATTTAATATTTTGTCACCAAATCTTTTCTCTTCTTTTGCTGATATGCTTAGAGAGCCTTCTGGCACCCAGAGATCATCTAATTATTTTATGATTTACTTCTTTTCATATTAATCTTTAATCTAGCATGAATTTATTTTGGAGTAATGTAGGAAATGAAGATTTTAGTCAATTTTACCCTAACAATAAACTAATTTTTCCAGCTCAATTTGTCTACTACTTTTCCCTCATGATTTCTTCTTTATCATATACATAATTTTTACATGAACCAGGGTTTGTTTGGGGGTTTTCCCTGTTTTATTGACTATTCTTATTTAATGTTATTGCATTTTAATAAGCTATAATATTATAATATAATATAATTGTTAGAGCCAGTTGAGTGACTTTTTCTTCCTCATTTTCAGAAATATTGCTCCCAAAGTAGCTAACAAACAGTACTACCTGACATGGAAAATTTCACATTCTGCCATAAAAATTTTTATTTCCTTAGTTATGAAGTGCACTTATTATAAATTTTATATCTGAAATTGAAATGTGTCCTGCAGTCAATGTTAGCAGACAGCACTCATGAAGGGAGTTATTAATATATGTGCCAATATTAGTATATCTATAAATGCAGTAATAGTCATAGCTATTCCTATTTTGTTACACCAATCAAATTTTGTTCATTGTTGACATAACATATGTTAAATTTGCACAATTTAAGATGTCCTCAAGATCACACTATGTTCATTGAGAAGAAAAGTTGTGTATACAAAATGGTATGAAAATTGAACAGAAGGGCATATTTATTGTTGGACAAGGAACTTCAATTTTATATTTTCTAGAAGAAGAAATACCTGCGTGTTTTATCTGAGTTAAGCAAGGGAGATGCTTATGAATAGATGAAACTGTGCTATATTTTGTTACTAAGATACAAGGAAAGGATTGCCTATCCAGTGCAACTAAAGACAGGAGAAATTGTCAAATCCCATAGAACAGATCAAAGAAATGTCAAAGTAATGAGTAACATATGTGAACCAGTTTATGCATTGTACAGGCTACCACACATTAAATTATCAGAAACTTTTTTTTTTTTTTTGAGACAGATCTCTGTCACCCTGAGTAGAGTGCATTGGTGTCATTGTAGCTCACTGCAACCTCAAATTCCTGGACTTTTGCCTCAGCCTCCCAAGTAGCTAGTACTACAGGCACACACCACCATGCCCGGCTAATTTTTTCTATTTTTAGTTGCCCAGCTAATTTTTTCTATTTTTAGTAGAGACGGGGTCTTGCTCTTGCTCAGGCTGGTCTCATACTCTTGACCTCAAGCGATCCTCCCATCTCAGCTTTCCAGAGTGCTGGGATTACAGGCCTGAGCCATTGCATCCGGCCCAGAAACTTCTTGCTGACTTTGAACAAAAGCTGCTTAGCTTTCAGCCTCATGTAATAAAATTGAGTACAAAAAATGTTGGCATCAAAATTTGCAAAGGGGGTATATAAAAGTGAGTTGGAAGAAAATATTGGAGACAGTAGTGGAACACTTTTTCTGAATCACCAATCCTCTTGAAGACCACAGGGATGATATAGTGACAAAATCTCTCTAAACAAGTTTAAAACAGTCGTTTCAATAAATAACATTTCTTTAAGTGAAAAGAAAAGATTGCATTAAAATTTATTTGCTACCATTGGTACTATGTAAAATAATGGTGCATCTTACGATCAATACATGATATCTTAGATTGGATGAAAAACAACAGTTGCCCTGATTCTCTTCTTTAGCATAGTAGTGTACTCATAGTGCTAATCCACCTCCTTTGTTCCACAGAATTTTGGTCCCAACAACTAGAGTTTTGCTAAAGTTCTTGAAGGGCATAGCAGCACTGCACCTTCCATGTAGGAAACCCTCAATATCAATTAGTAATCCTTAGAACTTGAAAGTGGTTCTTCCAAATCCAACTCATATTAAGACTCAACTTTCTAAGTTCTTTTCACTTACAGTAATTTTTAAAGACAGTTCTGAGTGTCCATCTGTGCATGACTCCCATCTATACTTTCTCACAGGGTCTTCATTATCTTAATTCCCAAAGCTCCACCCTTCTATGAAACCTTCTCAGTACACCAGAAGAGAATTGATGACTTCCACTCTTTTATCCTGAGAAGTGTTTGAACTTGAATGTCTTCATGCACATACTTAAAAGTAGATTCCAAATGCAAATTTTCTCTTTGTTGTTCCACATGTATCAATCTCTCCTGTTCTCAACATTTGGACAGTTTTTCTCTGCCTCGTTGTCTTCTTGTAGGGACCTCCTCTGTATATATATCTTTTTAGACCTTCCCAGGATTTCTTCTTTTCCCCCTTTCTTTGTTGTCTGGTGCTTTTGGTACTCATAACAAAGTGTAAAATGCCTTTTTCTTCTTTCGATTTTTCTACCCCATCTTCCTTGGTACTAAGTCCGCAATCTCTGAAATGTGGCCATTACCCAGAATGCCAAATATAGGTCAAGTGGAAAGCACTATAAAAAAGGAAGTATACAGATTCTTCATGCTTATTAAAGAGAAAATATGTGATGCTGTTATGAGAAAAAAGACGATGGCATGCTCTAGCTCTTACTGTGTAGTATCACTCTAAAAAAGTATTGGGTAAGAAAATAAAAGCTTAATAAACTGTATACATAATATATCTAACATATTCACAAAATATTTAAAAACAATTCTTTTTTTCTACCGACTTGTGATATCCACTTCTCCGTACACACAATTCTTATATTAGGTCGTTAAATATGAAATGTCGGATTTCGAATTGTAAGTTTAATTTATTATATCTCAAACAAGAAGCAAGGCAACTTATCAAAGTATGCACCTAAATTATCCAGACAGTTTTGCTATCTTAATGGTAGCTTGCTTATGTCAGCAGCAAAGAAGCATGGAGAGCGAGTGGTGATGAAAGCACGAAAGGTGTTTTCCACAGCTTGTTGAGAATTGAATATTTTTTATTGCAAGAAATGATCCAAAGCCTGGAAGAAGTGGTAGTCAGTTGGTGCAAAGTCTGGTGAATACGGTGGATGACAGAGAGTTTCCAAGTCTAGCCTCTATAGTTTCGGCAGCGTTGTTTGTGCTACATGTCGTCCAGTGTTATCTTGCAAGAGGATTGGCCTGTCTCTATTGACCAATCTCAGTGGCTTAATCGTAAGCATCCTCATTGTTTCATCCAGTTGGTTGCAGTAGACAACCTCTGTAATCGATTGACCAGGATTCATGAAGCTGTAGTGGATAATACCAGAGTTAGACTACCAGACACCATAAACTTTTTTGGATGAATATTCGGTTTTAGACTGTGTTTCAGTACTTCATCTTTAACCAACCATTGTGCAAAATGCTTGCAATTGTCAAAAAGAATCCATTTTTCATCATATGTAGCAATACAGTACAGAAGTGGTTTGTTTTTATGTCATGACAGCAAAGAAAGACAAGCTTCCATACAATTTCCCTTCTAATGTTGGTTTAATTCATGCAGAGCTCATCTATCCAGCTTCTTTACCTTGCCAATGTTTCAAATGGTCCAATGTAGTTGGAATAGTAATGTCAAAACTTTCTACTAATTCACGCGTAGGTTGAGATGGATTTGCTTCCACTACAGCTTTCAGCTCATCATTATCCAACTTGGTATCAGGTCTCCCATGTGGCTCATTTTCAAGATTACAATCAGCAGAATGGAATTTCTCAAACCATTGACATACTGTGCATTCATTAGCCACATCCTTCCCAAACACTTTGCTGATATTTTGAGCTGTGTGTGCTGCATTAGTTCCACGACCAAACTCATATTCAAAAATAACACAAATTTTTGACTTATTCATGGTTTCACAAAAATTGTCCTAAAAAAAATTTTGAAAGGGATCACAAGCCAAAAATCATGCACTTGAAAAAACGAGGATGTACCTTCACAGTAAAAATAAAACAAGAAGTATCAAAGTGAAAATGTCAGAGATATGAACTGTCAAATTGAGTACTTAAGGAAATCAGACATTTCATACTTAATGACTTATAGTTACCATATGTTCCTGTATTCTGTTTTATAATTATATCTTTGATGAAATCCTAGACCATGTATAGAGGGCATGGAATTAGGAATTACTGAAGGGAGGACAGGAAGATTCTTGATTCTTTGAAGGCTTGGTGCTTTAAAAATATATCCATAAAATTTTTCATTATTCTTCCAATTTAATGTGGAGCCTGATTCTTCTCCCCTTGAGTAGGGGCTAGATTTAGTGACTTGCTTCTAACAGATAGAATATAGCAGAAGTAATGCTTTATGACTTCTGAAAGTAGGTCTTAAAAGTCATTGCATCCTCCACCTTGCTCTGTCTCTGTTCATCACTCTCTACAGGGAAATCGAGCTGCCATCTTGTGAGTACACTCATGAAGCTCTGAGGAGAGGTGAGGAGCTGCTAACAGCCAGACAGGAACTGAGTCCTCCTGCCAACAGCCGTGTGAGTGATCATCTTGGAAGCAGATTCTCCAGTCCCAGTTAAGCCTTCAGATGATTGTAGCTGCAGCTGATATCTTGATTGCAAACTCAAGAAGGTCCCTGAGCTAGGAACGCGGAGCTAAGCCTCCCAGAATTTCTGATCCACAGAAACTGTGACATAATAAATATCTGTTGTTTTAAACTAAGCTTTGGGGTAATTTGCAATAATGAACTAAATAGAAACAGATGGTTGTAGTCATGGTAGATTATACCTCCAAAACATTTGCCAGTGGCAACAGCTGTAGTCCCAGTGGGCAGGCCTCTGGGATGAGGTCAGCTATAGCCTACCGTGGTCACACTAGTCTATCCATCCTATTTCCAACATCTCCATCCCCTCTTTATCACTTAGTGTGGGAGTAGTAGCCTCATGTTTTCCTGTCATCATATGGAATAGGAAAGATTATCTATTGTATTCCAAAATCACACTGCAAGCACTATGCTATGTATGGTTCTGGGTGGCTATTATTCATATTGAAAGATAAAGATTTCAAGTACAGGGAAGAGGAAGCTATAAGGAAGCTTAGATTTAAGCTGCTACATAGCACTGTCAGAACTATAATTTGATTTTTGAAATTTATAATTTGAATTGTATATACTTTGAGCTAGGAATCAATTGATGCATACACATTATCAGTGGTAATTAATTCTTTAAGTGTAGAAATAAATTCAGAAAATGAGAAGGAAGAAGGAAAATGAACTTACAGCTATTAAGGAATCACTATATTCTAGGCATTAGGTAGATAAAATTAACGTACCAAAAAGAAAGATTGAGAGACTTACTGGAATTGCTGTACATCATTTGCTCCTGACTTTGATGTTGGTGATGTTTATGCCCTTAATTTGCTCCTCTCATTTTCTGCACAACCAAATTTCTCTTGCCCTTAGACCTTACCTACTTTTTGCCTATACTTTTCTTGTCTTCTCTTGGGTTTGCTGATTAAACAATGATTAAATAGATTGCAATAAGGAAGAAACAGATCACAGGTAGAAATGCAAAATAAATGATCCCTGTTAAAGCTCATTAATTCTCAAATATTCTTATCACACTTTTGCACATGATCTATCTGATTTAGGATTACCACTTCTCATCACTTAAATGACTGTAATTTCTCTTTCTTTGCCTGCACTTACACTGTTCTGCCAGTAGTTGGACCTGATTAGGAGTCTATGGTCCAAACAACATTTTAGGTACACAAAACACTGAGATAAATGAATAATTTTGCCCATGAGTGTTAACTCAAATAAAAATATTTTCCATAAAAGATAAAATTGTCAATGTAAAAAAAAAGTCACTGAAAAAAAAAATAAACAGCCAGATCTGCTCTAAATCGCTGTGAAGTTTAACCCTGGTTAATCCCTCAGCTTGACTTTACTGTTGTTTATCAACTTGAATTTGTAAAGTTGGATTCAAAGTCTCTTTGGTGTATGCACATGGTAAAGAACTTTGGGCTTTCCTGTCTTTCCAATGAAAGCTTTGCTTGCATTCTGTAAATCAAAGACAAAGTCTTCATTTTTCCTTTTCAAGCTTGCTACTTAAACTGCTGCATAAAAATGAAAGGCCATGTATGCTATTGTTGAGACAGGATAGAAGAAATGTTACAAATGTTATCAACCTCTCCCCACTTGTCTTGGAAAACAAGGAGAGGAATTTCTTTGCTTTTTGTATGAGTTCCTAGGCATTCTTTTGTTGCACAAAATCTTGGTAAAGGAGGAACAGAGAATTTGAAAGAAGTCAGAGATTAAAATGAGCCATGTATTGAAGAGGCTACGCCAGAGACAGATGAGGGAGAATAAAAGAGAAGAGATGCTGTATCAATTAGACTGGGAGAGAATTTTGGGGGAATTTGAACTATGAGGAGAAGCAGGGACTTTGGAGGCAGCTGATACATGTGGAAGGAGTTGACAAGATTGGAAAGCTAATATTTCCAAGGATTTTTCTGGATGTATTCCTCCTTTGGGAATTTTTTTTAAGGCTTTAGTAAAAAATTTACACTGTTTTTCAATTATTTTGGGTGCTGGACTGATGCTTCTTAAACACGACATTATGCCCACAAGGACCCATGAAATGCCTGGACTTTATATGGATAATATATTTTTAAACCATTTTTCATGTGTGTGCCAGGAAAGGGTGGAATTGATGCCAAATTGCTTCTCATCTTTAAATATCTTAGACCTATTTATGATGTTCCTTTTAGCAACGAGCTATATAACATGGAGTAAGCTCTTCAAATTCATTTTGTGAGGTTGAAATTTACAAAGTGGCCAGTGAAACACAATATACAGATGGGGGGTGGGTGGCAAATCTCATCCTTCCAGCGTGGCTCCATCTGACTTTTCCATTCTGCCGTCTTCTGTGCACTCCACTCCATCCTCATCTATCTCCAGTGGTCTGGCCCATGGCTTTAGTGATTTGATGCTGCTACTCTGTTTCCCTCCATTTGTGACATTTCTGGTTACCTCTTCACTCTGTTAGACTTTAGCTTTGGAGATCACTACTGAATTCCAGCTCCCTCATAGGTGATCATGTACAGCTGATCTTACTAGCCAGTTTCTCTGTGGCATGGTATTAGGTGGTAGGCCTCACAGGTTCCCTTGGAATACAACAACTTTCTGTTTCTAAGCAGCCTTTTGAAAGTGCTTGTGGTAAAAAGCAACAAAAACAGGACTTATTTTTTATGGTAAAGGCAATGCAGTAAGAGTTGTTCTCTCTTAGAACATTTTATCTGGAAACAACAAATAAACAGAACTTTCTAAGGCTTAAAATAGAGATGCATAGTGTTGTCAATCATTTATTTTTAAAGATAAACCATCAATGAACAAATAATTTGATGTATATTTGTATATTAAGTTAAGAGCTAATATTTATCACTTCTCAGAAGGCTCAGTTAACTATTGGCTTAGGACCAAACCTCCCATTGCAATCACGTAAACTTGGCAGCTGCACAATGAACATGGCCAAGTGGATTAGGTTATGATGAAAAAAACGAGGAAAGTGTGCTATTTTGTTAACATAAGGTATCTACTGAGCTAAAATAAATACCAACTTCTTAGTAAAAAGTGCCATTTGATGATAAGAATTCAATTGTGAAAACTGAATCTCTCATTAGTAGGCAAATAAAATCATGGTTAAAGTTTTCTTAAGAACATTTTCACCAAAAATTGAGGAGGAATGCATACACATGTATTTCATAATTGTTTTTATTGAATTTCAAAGTTTGTGAGAAACATATCATAACATGTGGTTAAATGTGTCATGGAAATAGTGCTAGTTACATATCTGAGAAATCTTCACCAGGGCTTTCTGTGAGTGGAGTTGGGATGGGGGTGAGGGGCTGATCATATAAGACATACGCCTCACATCTCGAGTGCGTATACAGGAGAGGTGATTGGTAAACTTTGCCTCTAATTTCTTCTTTATGAATAACACTGTTTGGTTTCTAAAGATTGTAAATTGGAGCAATTAAAAAATAATAAATGAATCCCTGATGAACATGCATGCATGTAATTTAATTCATCAAGACCCACAAAAATTCTAGGTTAGACAAAATGTCGTTGAACTCGACCACCTTTCTCTGCATCACTAACTCACTATAATAGTTGTCTTGTGGTTCCTCACTAACAGGGATGTTTACACTATCTCATACTTTTATAGGAAAATATGGGCAGATTGTAGGAGAGAGAAAAAGATTGTGTGTGTGTGTTTGTGTGTATGAGAGAGAGAGAGATGGAGAAAAAGAGAGAAAGAGGATAAAAAAACATCAGAACGTCAGTAGAAGAGGGAAAGGGAGTCAACTCTCAATTGCCTCTCAGTTACTTCTCTATATCTAATGAAATATAGATTTAAAAAATGGCATATGATCAGCCAGTCAACCCGACGGTTTTTCTCACCACTACAAACATTTCTTATTCTCACAGATAGGAAACTCATCAGGAGAGATGTAGGTCTAGGAAGTCATATGGAGAAAGATTTCTAGGATAGTGATTGGGAATCAGATTTTTTTATTGGACCCCTTTAAAGATTGCTCAGTGAATTTCTTCCTGTAGCAGAAAACAAAATACAATGGTTTCCTTTAATCTTATTCCTATAATGCATTTACATGACTACTTCATCCCTATCAAGCATAATAGAATGGAAGGAATGGGGCTAGCTGACATGCTGGCTCTATCTCCCTCAATAACAACATCACTGTCATGATTTGTCAGATCCCTTTAGGAAGATATTTGGAAGAATATAGGGGAAACACATAAAATCGACTTCAGAAGCTGAGCCTAAAAATGTAATTCTAATCATGTAATTCTAAGTAGGCCAATGAGAAAGTGAAGGGAGAAGCAATTATAGAAATCAATATGATAGCACAGGAATTCTCTTGGAGATTCAGCTTTGAAACCAACTATAGACAAGAGAGGATGGCCAGATAACCAACAGAGGAATACAAGAGGGTGGCATGAACTTATAGAAAAAAACATTGTGAAAGCTGAAGTTAGAGACAGTCAAGAATCACTCTATTTTATTTGGAGAAAAAAAAGTGAACTCATGTGGTGAACATTTATTTGTTGTCTGTCTAGCTCCCCTGTCAATAGTATCCCAGTTTTCCTTTGTTGGATTCACTCTCACATATGAGATTCATGTGGAAATGATGCCATTTTCAGCTCCTGAGGTGGGCCCTGAATCACTTAATACAATCAACTTATCCTTCTAACCACCATATTTACTTCAGGGTTGGATATCTGACCCACGTGGGGCCAATGAGAAAGTGTGAATCTCAGGACCTATGTGGGAGCTCTCAGAACCTCCCTCTCTTAGATGAGATGGTGTGAAGACAATGTGATATCTTGAACTGCTCTAGCCATTTTTTGGTACCACAGTGGGGAAAGTCTTGAAATTGAATGGAAGACCCTAAAAGACAGAGCAGAAGGAGAAGAGAGAAAGTGTGTCCCGTGAGTCATTAGGTTATTGCTCTCTGGAAACCAGAACTGCCTCTGGAATTTTAAGTTGTATGAAATATTAATAATAAATATTCTTTCTTATTAAAGATTGAATTGAGTTGAATTTTGCAGTTACTTGCAACCGAAATATACTGAATGAACAAGAAAATAGGGAAGATTATATAAAATTATCTGGGAGCTGAATTTTTTGAGTAAATTTTATTTTTTTAGTCCTTTCACATTTTAATCCTTACGGCATCTCCAAGAGTAGAAAGTACAGCAATACATTTCAGCAGACCAAAAGCCTTAACCTGAAAGGGTATATCCAATTGGAAAATTGATCCTGAAAGGCGGAACTTCCATCAACTCATTCTTTCAGGAATTTGTTTGGGTGTCACCAATTACTTGCACCTAATGAATAAGAAGGAATAGAGAAGCCATAAGAATCAAAAGAAAAGAAAAACTGATAATGGCAAAGGAAGCTTCTTTAAGAGCTTGAAAGTATCTTCTCAATGATCAAGAGATATCTTGGTAGCAGAGTGTCTTCCTGGAGTTTTGAAGATCAGGGAAGCTTACCTCTCTAAAGGGGATTGATGCTGTCTCTTCTGATCTGTGACGATATTTAGGAGAAGTAGTTGCATTTTTTCTTTAGCAACACTAAAGGAAGTTGTATCTGTTGTCTGTTGGTGTCTTTTTGTTAATCACAATACTGTTCTGATTAAATGTTGCACTGTTCAGTATTATTAAATTCCACTTTATGGTAGGGAACCTGCATATCAAAGAGGATGAATAACTTGCCAAAGATCATACAATGAGTTAATGGAAGTTCCAGGGCCTGAAATTTTAACTATCTTCGAAGCCCATGTGTTTTCCAAAACATAATTTTGCTTCTGTCTTCTCCTCAGGGAGAACAATTTTCAAACTGGGGAGGATAGATAAAGCATTTCTAAGAGGAAATTAACTCTTACATAGAAGAGTAGACCAAGGAAGCACCTGGATATGCTAATTGAGTTTCAGACTTCCAGGCCCAGTTGAACTGTATATTATGAGGCAGACAAACTTACAGATGACTTATACATTTGCAAACTTACAGAATAGAGACGGTAAATACTGTTCTCCAAAGGGGGAAAAGGTGAATTCTGGAACTACTGATGATTTATAATCTCTGGCCCAGACTGCTTCTCTAAATATAAGAGCTATATATCTTACATCTGTGACATTATAATTAAGGCTCATTTGGAGGTGGTTAAGCAAATATTTTCTAAAAGAGTTAAGTTTTGAGTGGCTAGTATCTGTGCCATTCCACACTTTTTATTAAAAGAAATTGTAGATGTCAGCAAGGCAATTAATTAGAGGTGCCTAGTGCTCATCTCCCCCACACAAAAAGACCAAAACAACAACTAAACAACTAAAATTTGACTGGAGTGTCTGAGGGAAGGCACTGGAGTACAACAAAGGGGTGGCAAGATCCTTTTGTAGCACAGAAGCCTAGAATGGCATCACAGAGAGGGGAGTGAGGCACCCTGCCTCAGCCAACCTGTCTTCCCTACTGAGATCATCTCTGAGCTAGGAAGGACTTCTCTTTGCAGGGAAAAGTTAAGCAGAAAGCACCAGTGAGTTCCCATTTCCACTGCAGAAACCTGTAGTCCTTACTACAGGAAAATTCCACAGTCCTTACAAGCCCTGAGTCCATTTTGGGGAGCTGTCTGGAATTCACATAGTTGTATTACTCCACAGTAGGAGCACATGTTGTGCATTCCCCACCCCACCCCATGTCCCAAGCTGGTGCAGCACAACACCGTCTTGAAAGCAGAACCACTGCTGGAATACATCCTATTCTGGGGGCAAGTAGCCACTGCACCTCTCCACCATTGAGGCTTCTCCAACATTCCAACAGGTTCACATGGATACCTGTAATACCATGCCCCCAGCTGCTCAGACCCGGAGTCCAGGCATGGCTGTGACTTGGATCTTACATAGCAGGGAAGCCAACTACAGGCTAGCTGAACTGCCACATGCTCATGCCCCTGGCTGGAGAATCAGCACAGTGGATCAACCCCTGGTGAGCTAGCCAGGTGCTCCCAGCCATAGAAACAACTTGGTGACATTGCCTCTGGTGAGCCAATCCCCTAGTCAGAGACCCACCTTGCACTCACACCTGTGACCTGAAAAACAGCCTGGAGGTGCTGCTCCTGGTGAGCCAGTTTCTAAGCTGACTGACCTACTGCTTACATGCACTGAGAACCAGCCCAGTGAGCCCACCCCAAGAAAAGCTGCTTTACCACTACTGAAAATTCCCACAGCCTAGGCCACTTAGGCACTTGCAGACTAGCTAATGTGGATTACAGCAGAAAAAATTGCACAGAGACTACACTATTATGTCCACCCAGAACCCAAATTGATGCTCCTCACCCAGCTGACACCCTAGGACCCATCTACGGGAATAAGTTTTTTCCTATGAAACCTATTCTGTAAAATTAGAAGAGGCAACTGTTCTACTAAATGAATGATATCAATGTAGGGACAAAATAAACACAAAAAAGGGTGGAAACATGAAACCTCCAAAGGAACACAATAATTCTCCAGTAATATACTCCAAAGAAAAGGAAATCTGTGTATGTCAGAATGTAAATTCAAAATAATAATCTTAAGGAAACTCAGTGAGATATAAGAGAATATAAATAGTTCTACAAAACCAGGAAAAAAATTAATGATCTGAATGAGAAACTCAACAAAGAGTTAGATATAAAAAATAACCAAATGGAAATCTTGGAGATGAAGAATTCAATGAATAAAATAAAAAAATGCAATTGAGAGCTTTAACAACAGACTAAATCAGGCACAAGAAAGAATTTCTAAACTCGAAGACAGGTCTTTTGAAATAACCAATGCAGATAAAAAAAGTAAAAGAATAAAAAACAAAAAAGAATGAAGAAAGCCCACAGGACATATGGGACACCATAAGTGAATAAATTTTTGTATTATGGAAATTACAAAAGGGGAAGAGATGGGAAAAGGCTTAGAAAAACATACTTAATGAAATAATAGTTGAAAACTTCCCTTGTCTCGGGAGAGATAATAATAATACTGTTTATTCCAACTATTATCACATTCTGGAAAGGCAATAGTATGGAAAAGATTGGTGGTTGTCAGTCATTAGTGGAAAGAGAGGCAAAAATAGGCAGAGAATAGGGCCTTTTAGGGTGATGAAACTAGTTTGTATGATATAATAATTGTAGATACAGATCATTGCACATTTGTCAAAACCCATAGAATGTACAACATCAAAAATAAACCCTAATGTGAACTATGGACTTTGGATAATAATGATGTATCAATATTATTTCATGGATGGTAACAAATGTACCACACGGGTGCTGGGTGTTGGTAATGGGGAAAGCTATGTGTGTGGGGGGCTGAAGACATATGGGAACTCTGTAGTTCATGCCATTTTTCTGTGAATCTAAAACTGCTCTAAAAATAAATTCCATTTTTTAAGAACCTACATTTTCATCCCCCCCAAAGTAAATCCCATACCTGTTAATAAGTTGCTTCCCATACCCCTTCTCCCCAGCCCCTGGCAACCACCAATCTGCTTTCTGTGTCTGTGGATTTACCTATTATGGATATTTCATAGAAATGGAATCATACAATGTGTGGCTTCTTTCATTTGTAATGTTTTTGAGGTTTATCAATGTTGTAGCATCTATCAGTAATTAATTTTTATCACTGAATAATAATTCATTGTATGTATATAAAAAAATAAAATAGCAAGAGAAAAGTGTCAATTCACATATAAAGGAATCCTCATTGGACTAAAAGCAAATTTCTCAGCAGAAACCTTATGAGCCAGGAAAAAATGAGATGATATATTTAAAGAGCTAAAAGAAAAAAGTTGTTAGCTAAGTATACTTATACCCAGCAAAACTGTCCTTCAGAAATGAAGGTGCAAAAAAGTCTTTCCCAGATGAGCAAATACTGGGGGAATTTATCACCACTGGAGCAGCCTTACAAGAAATGCTTAAAGGAGTCTTATATTTGGAAGCAAAAGGACAATAACTACCATCATGAAAATATGCAAAATTATAAAACTCACTGATAGAGTAGATATATAAATGAGAAAGAGAAAGAAATCAAATTGTATCGTGACAGAAAACCACCACAAAGATAAATAACAAGAAAGGAAGGAAGGAAGGAAGGAAGGAACACAGGGGATACAAAATAACCAGATAATAATTAACAAAATGACAAGAGTTAGTCCTTACCTATCAATAATAACCTTGAAGGTAAATGGATAAAATTTCCCAATTGAAAAATATGGACTGGCTGAATAGATTTGCTGCCTACATGCTGTCTGTAAGAAACTCACCTTACCTGTAAAAATACACACAGACTAAAAAGTGAGGAGATGGAAAAAAGATATTTCATGCAAACAGAAAACAAAAGCAAGCATAAGTAGCTGTACTTAGATCAGATAAAACAATCATTAAGTCAAAAACTGGTAAAAAGAGAGAAAGAGAAAAAGATTATTTTAGAATGATATAGAGATCAAATCAGTAAGAGGATATAACAATTATAAATATATATGTACCCAACATTGGAGCACCCATATATATAAAGCAAATATTGTATGATAAAAAGGGAAAGATAGACTCCAATACAATAATAGTTGCAGACTTCAATGCCCCACTTTCAGCATTGGACAGTTAATCTAGACAGAATATCAACAAAGAAACATCAGATTTAAAGTGCACTATAGATCAAATGGGTCTAACTGACATTTGCTGAACATTTCATTGAGCTGTGGAATATATATTCTTTTCATCATCACTTTGAAAATTCTCCAGGATTGGCCATATGTTAGGTCCAAAATAAGTTTCAACAAATTAAATGAAATTAGACCACAATGGAATAAAACTAGAAATCAATTACAAGAGAAACTTTGGAAACTGTACAACAACATTGAAATTAAACAACATGCTCATGAGCAATCACTGGGTCAAGAAGAAATTAAGAAAGAAATAAAAAAAATTTCTTGAGACACATGAAAATGAAAACACAAAATACCAAAACCTGTGTGATACAGCAAAAGCATTGCTAAGAGGGAAGTTTATAGAAATAAATATCTCATCAAATAAGTAGAAATATTTCAAATAAACAACATAAGGATGCACCTCAGGGAATTAGAAAAGCAAGAATAAATTAAGCCTGAAATTAGTAGAAGGGAGGAAATAATGAAGATCAGAGCAGAAATAAATGAAATTGAGATTAAAAAACAATATAAAAGATCAATAAAACAAAAAATTGGTTTTTGAATTGAAAAACTATTAGCCAGACTATCCAGAATAAAGAGAAAAGACCTCAATAAATAAAATCAGAAACAAAAAAGGAGACAATACAACTGATACCATAGAAATACAAAGCATCATTAGAGACTATTATCAATAACTATATGCCAACAAATTGGAATACCTAGAAGAAATGGATAAATTCCTGAACACATACAACCTTTCAAGATTGAATCAAGAAGAAATAGAAAACCTGAACAGACTAATAAGTAGTAATAATACTGAATCAACAATAAATTTGTCTCTCAACAAAAAAAAGGCCAGGATCAGATCACTTCAATGCTGAATTCTACCAAACTTTTAAAGAAGAGCTAAGAGCTCTTCTCAAACTCTTCCAAAAAATTGAAGAGGAGTACATTTTCCCAAATTCATTCTATGAGGCCAGCATTACCTTGATAACTAGACGTGGACACAACAAAAAAGAAGACTACGGGTCAATGTCACTGATGAAATAGATGCAAAAATCCTCACAAAATATTAGCAAAGCAAATTCATCAGTACATCAGAAAGGTTGTACATCATGTTCAAAGATCAGATTTATCCCAGGAATACCAAGATTGTTCAACATATGCAAATCAACATATGTGATACATCATGTCAAGAGAATAAAGGACCAAAACCATATAATCATCTCAAAAGACACAGAACAAGTGTTTGATAAAATTTAACATCCTTTCATGATAAAAACTCTCAACAAGCCAGGCATAAAAATAACATATCTCAACACATTAAAGACCATATATAACAAACTCACAGCTAACATCATAGTGAAGAACTGGAACAAGACAAGGATGCCAACTCTCATAACTTTATTCAACATAGTACTGGAAATCCTAGCCAGAGCAATTAGGCAAGAGAAAGAAATAAAGAACATCCAGATTGGAAAGGAGGAAGTCAAATTATCCCTGTTTGCATATGATGTAATCTTTTGTACAGAAAACCCTAAAAACTCCGGCAAAAAATACTTAGAACTGATAAATAAATTCAGTAAATTTTCAGGATAGA
The DNA here is from genome assembly GCA_004363605.1 of Indri indri. Taxonomy (NCBI): domain Eukaryota; kingdom Metazoa; phylum Chordata; class Mammalia; order Primates; family Indriidae; genus Indri; species Indri indri. The sequence goes on along the minus strand of RJWJ010010992.1, from coordinate 12,187 downwards.
AAATTAACATACAAAAATCAGTAGTATTTTTATACATCAACAGTGAACTAGCCGAAAAGAAATCAAGAAGGTAATCCCATTTACAATAACTACAAAAAAATACCTAGGAATAAATTTAACCAGCAAGATGAATGATCTCCACAATATAAAACCTATATGACACTGATAAAAGAAATTGAAAGGCTGGGCAGAGTGGCTCATGAGGCCAGGTGTTTGAGAGTAGCCTGGGCAACATAGTGAGACTCCATCTTTAAAAAGAAAGAAAGAAATGAAGAAATTGAAGAGGACACACAAAAAAGAAAAGATATCCTATGTTCATGGATTGGAATAATTAATATTGTTGAAATGATCATATTAGCCAAAATGATCTACATATTCAATGAAATCCATATCAAAACGCCAGTGATTATTCTTCACAGAGATAGAAAAAAAAGTCCTAAAATTTGTGTGGAACTATAAAAGATCTTGAATAGCCAACACAATCCTGAGCAAAAAGAACTAATATGGAGGGATCACACAACTTGACTTCAAAATATACTACAAAGTTACAATAACCAGAACAGCATGGTACTGCCGAAAAACACATAGATCAACAGAAAAGAATAGAGAACCCAGAAATTAATCCACTTATTTATAGCCAACTGATTTTCAACAAAAGCACCAAGGTCATTCATTGGGAAAAGGACAGCCTATGCAATAAATGGTGCTGGGAAAACTGGATATTCATGTGCAGAAGAATGAAAGTAGGCCTCTATTTTCTTACTATATATAAAAATCAACTCAAAATATATCAAAAACTTAAATGTAAGACTCAAACCATAAAACTACTAAAAGAAAACATAAGAGAAACCCTTCAAAACATAGGTATAGCAAAAGATTTTATGGATAAGACCTTAAAATCAGCATAGGCAACAAAAATAAAAATAGATAAATGGGATTATATCAACTAAAAATCTTCTGTACAGCAAAGGAAATAATCAAGAGTTAAGAAGCAACCTATAGAATGAGGGAAAATATTTGCAAACTATTCATGTGACAAGTGATTAATATCCCAATATACAAGGAATTCAAACAACTGAACAACAAGAAAACAAATAATCTGACTTAAAAATGGGCAAATGATCTGAATAGACATTTCTCAAAAACAGACATGCAAATGGATTTTGAAAAATAGAAAACCTGAACAGACGAATAAGTAGTAATATGACAGTAGCAGCTACATGAAAAAATGCTCAACATCATTAATCATCAGGGAAATGCAAATCAAAACCACAATGAGATATCATCTCACCCATTAGAATGGCAGTTATCAAAAGACAAAAAATAAGAAACATTGGTGAGGATGTGGAGAAAGGGGAACTATTTTATTTTATAGTGCTAATGGGAATGTAAATTAATATAGCCATTATAGAAAACAGTATGAAGTTTCTTCAAAAAACTATAAATAGAACTACCATATGATCCAGCAATCCCACTACTGAGTATATATCCAGAGGAAAGGAAATCAATATGTTGAAGAGATATCTACACTCCCATGTGTATTGTAGCACTATTCATAACAGCCAAGATATGGAATCAACCTAAGTGTCCATCAGCAGATGACTATATAAAGAAAATGTGGTACATATGCACAATGGAATATTATTCAGCTATAAAAAGAGTGAAATCCTGTCATTTCTGGCAACATAAATGAGCCTGGAGCACGTTATGTTGAGTGAAATAAGCTAGGCACAGAAAGATAAATGCCATATGTTCTTACTAATACACAGTAGCTAAAAAAGTTGATCTCACAGAAGTAGAGAGTAGAATGGTGCTTACTAGAGGATAGGAGGAGGAGAAAGGAGGGGAGGGTAAGGAGAGTTTGGTTAAGAGACACCAAATTACAGTTAGATTGGAGGAATAAGTGCTCGTGTTCTACAGCATTGTAGGGTGACTATAGTTAACAACAATTTGTTGTATATTTTCCAATAGCTAGAAGAGAGAATTTTGAATGTTCTTAACACAAAGAAATGATAAATATTTGAAGTGATGGATATGCTAATTACCCTGATTTGATCATTACCCATTATTGACATGCATGAAAATATCACTCTATACCCTGTAAATATGTACAATTATTATGTGTCAATTAAAAAATAATAAAAGAAGGAATTGTATTAGTCAGGGTTTTCCAGAGAAACAAAACCAATAGGATATCTGTTTATCTATATCTATCTATCTATCTATCTATCTATCTATCTATAAGACATTCATTACAAAGAATTGGCTAATGTGATTATGGAGACTCACAAGTCCCAAAATCTGAAGTCAGCAAACTGGAGACCCAGGAGAGCCAATAGCTTGAAAGCCAGAAGGCTTGAGACCTAGGAAGAGCTGATGTTTCAGTTTTAGGCTAAAGGCAAGGAAAACTAACTGTACCAGCTTGAAGGCAGCCACACAGATTGAATTCCCTCCTGCTCAGCCTTTTTGTTCTATCCAGGTCTTTGACTGATTGGATGAGGCCCACCCACATTAGGGAGGGCTATCTGCTTTACTTAGTCTACCAGTTCAAATGTTAATCTCATCCAGAAATACCCTCACACACACACCTAGAATAGTGTTTGATTAAATATCTGGATACCACATAGCCCATTCAGGTAGACATATAAAATTAACCATTATAGGAATATTCATCACATTTGAGGATGCCACATAGATGAAAGTGCTAGATAATACATTAGATGAACTAATCAGTGTTCAAAGTGATTTTGAGAAAGTTTGGGTAAAGATTGTTGAGAAGGCTGATCTACAAAATTACTCTTTCCTAGTACTGAGTGAAATAAATTAAAAACATAAGAAGAAACAAACCTACAGAATCCATATAATGAATCCAATGAAAGCAAAACAGTCAAAAAGTCACAAACGGCAACCAAACAAGGAAAGAGGACACACTTCATGTTATAAAATTTAAAAGTGGTGGCCAAGGAAAGAAGCTAAACATCCTTTTGCAGCACAGGGTAGCTCCTAATCCTATCCTGAGAGGTGGAAGAGAAGAAAAAAAGGGAGCTTATAAAATTCTAAGAAATTTTACTAAAGCCCTCAAATAAGAAGAGAAGTAGGCTGAGGGATAAGACTGGAATAGAGTAAAGGGAAATTTTTCGTGTAGTGTTACTAGATATCTCCACATATAACCACCTAGACTTGGCATGAGCAGTAGGGGCGCTAGAGCATGGCATGATTCAGAGAACTGTGATTAGTTAGGGCAAGGAGACTAGGGTAAGGAGTGGAATATGCCCGTAGATGGGTGAAGAGGGCTCTAATATAGGTATTATAATGGTATTCAAGTCAGCTCTTCCACCTCCCATTTCACCATACAGAATACAGAAAATTAAAGGGAGAGCAACATTAAATTCGGAAAAGATACCAGCTGCCTGGTAGAATTGGAAGATGTTAAGGATGATTCACCCTCTTTATAACAGTCAACAAAAACTCTGAACAGAATTGCTAATATTAAATATGACATAGAACAGCTATAAAAGTGGAAAAGAAGGAATGTAGCATGCAAAATCAAATTAAAAATATAAACTGGAAAAAATATAATCTAGGAAACAAAAGATAACGCCTCATAGATATTTTATACTATAGATGAAGTAGATTAGAATATAAATTTAATAAAACAAAAGCTGAAGAAAGTGATAAAACAGCCTAATGATATGAAAAGGGAGTTTGCAGGGCTAAAAACCAAATTGAGATAAAACCAATATGGCCATTTATGGAAATGAAAAATGAATAAATTGTAAGCAGCAGGAAACAGAACAGACATGAATGAAAATGAAATATGTCAGAGAGAGGGAACTTGAGATAATTCTGGTGAATTCAAAGGAGAGAGGCTACAACTATATCATTCAGGAGTCAATGATACATGTGGAGGACAAAGATCATTCAACATAAGCATAATTGCCACCCTGTAGGTAGAGAGCCAAATAAATAACAGTAAAAATTTTCAGAATGGTAATTAAAGAAAATGAAGAAACACCTGCATATGCACATCAGAAGACTCTCTGTATATCATGAAATATTTCAAACAGAATGATTAATGTTGAAGCATATCTTGGCAAAGCTATTGAAATTTAAGATTAAAAAAATTAGGCATCCATAACAAAAAAATCAGATATGAATAGGGTAAGTTAGATGGGCTTCAATACTCTCCACAGTGGTGTTTAGTACCAAAAGTGCTGCAGATTTCTGAGTCAAGGTGTGGGTGACTTGAGGATGTTATACTCAGCCAAGCTGTAGGTCTGGCAAGCAAGTCACAGGAAGATACTTTCAAGCATAAAAGAGCTCGTGAATTCAAAACCCACGAGTTTTCCTTGAAAATATTTTGCAATGATGTTATCCATCCCACTGAATTGAGATTCAAATAAGGAAATCAAGAACATAGACTATGTGGTAAAGTTACTGGGGAGCCATTACACTGAGAAGCATCGAGAATCAGGTGGTAGAGAAGAGAGATGTGTAATAAGTGTAGGAGTTAGCTTATCTTTCATGGCTTGGACTCAGTTAAAAAATTATTTTAAAAACCCTTATTCTAACTTCTTATGGTTTTCCATAATATACTTTTTTATGTAAAAATAGACTTCAATTTTTAGAGCAGTTTTAGGTTCAAAGCAATATTGAATGGAAAGTACAGAGAGTTCCCACATACCTCCTTCCCCCGCCCCCACGCACAGCTTCCCCCACTATTAACATCCTGTACTACGGTGATACATTCAATGAACGTACATAGAGACATTATTATCACCTAAAGTCCATAGTTTACATTAGGGCTCACTCTTGGTGGTGGACATCCTGTGGGTTTAGACAAATATATAACATATCCACCATTGTAGTATAAGACAGAATCATTGCACTGTCCTGAAACTCCTGTGTTCTCTGCCTGTTTATCCCTTCCTCCCAGCTAACCTCTGGCAAACATGGATCTATTTACTGTCTCCATAGTTTTGCTTTTTTTCAGAAAGTCATATAGTTGGGATCACACAGTATGTAGCCTTTACAGATTGGTTTTTCTCCCTTAGTAATACACTTTATCTTCTCCATGCCTTTTTCTGACATGGTAGCTCATTTCTTTTCAGTGCAGAGTAATAATATTCCATTGTCTGGCTGTACCACAGTTTGTTTCTCCATTCATCTATTGAGGATATCTTGGTTTCTTCTAAATTTTGGCAGGTATGAATAAAGGAGCTATAAATATCTGTGTGCAAGTGTTTGTGTGGACATAAATTTTCAGCTCCTTTGGGTAGATACCAAAGAGCACAATTGCTGGATCGTATGGTAAAAGTATGTTCAGTTTTTTAAGAAAATATCAAACTGTCTTTCAAAGTGGCTGTACCATTTTGCATTCCTACCAGCAATGAATGAAAGTTTCTGTTGTTCCACATCCTCATCAGCATTTGGTGTTATCAGTGTTTTGGATTTTTGCCATTCTAATAAGTGTGTAGTGGTAGATCATTATTGTTTAATCTACAATTCTTTAATGACACATGGTGTTGAACATCCCTTCATATGCTTATTTGCCAGCTGTTTATCTTCTTTGGGGAGGTGTCTGTTCAGGTCTTTTGCCCATTTTTAATTGGGTGCTTATTTTCTGACAGATTTAAGGACTTGTTGATTTTTCAATTTGTTTAGCTTTTTACTTGTTTCTAGAGTGAAGTGGCAATTTCTAACCTGCTGGACTGGAAGCTGGAAGTTTACAATCTGTTTTTTAAGCTAGGGCAATAGCATACAATTAATATTTCTTGTGAAAAAACTCACTTATTAGAAGGTCATCAATTTCTTCAGTTGTATTATAGTTTCTTTTTTTTTCCTATGTGGAATTAAATTATATATTTCTTAGAAGTGAAACTATGTTGTGTTTTTTGGTTTTTTTTTTCTTTTCCTCTTTTTGGAGATAGGTCTCACTATGTTGCCCAGGCTGGACTTGAACTCTTGGACTCAAGTGATTCTTCCTCCTCAGCCTTCCCTGGAGCTGGGACTACAGGCACACACTACAGCATTCAGCAAACCCCTGTATTTAATGTTGACTTTTCATGAAATTTTCCTTGCCCATTAGAACACTCATGTACCTTTCTATTTAAATTTGTGAATTAAAATACATGTGAATAATGTCTTTATTTCTGGAGGGTGGCATTTTCAGTGAGTTCTAGCTTTCTTTTTTTTTAATATTGCTTATTTTAAAAAATTACGTCTGCATCAGTCTTACATAAACAACAAATGTTTTAAGCATACCTCAATAGGCTAGATTTGTGGGCTCATAGGGTGAAGGGTCACAAGAATATCTGTAAATTTCTGCTTTTAGTTGCAAAGAATATACATTTAGCTCATAAATGGCACTCTCAAAGCTAAAATTTCTGTTTTCATGTTCAGTGTCAGCTTTGGTCCATCACGTGCTACCAGCAAAAGTCCTTGCAAGGTCCTTGACTAGAGTCCTGAAGCTTCCTTAAAGGCAGAAAGCAGTCTATGTGCATGATTCTATTCGTTTTCACAATTAAGTTTTATAAGTAGTACTATTATAATAAAAACTTTATTTTTATTTTAAACATATAGAAAAGAATAAAATAATATCGTGAATATCCATATATTTGTCACTTATGAAACCTTAGCATTTTACCTTCTTTGCTTCGGATCTTCTTTGATTAAAAAAAATTGCACATTATGGAAACAATTACACACCCTAGTGAGTCTCTCCCTGAACACACTCACCTTTCCTTCTTGCCAGAACTAGATCCTATTTATTGTGTCCCACCTAAATTTTGGTAGAAATCACATTCATATAGTGTCATGTCTTAGTGGTTTTATGAACCTTCTAGAATACATGGAAATTGTTTGATCCCTTCTCACTCCTAGTAAAAAAGTGTTTTGTCCATTTGTCCAATATAGCTATGGTGTGTGACATATGGCACTATCTGTTGTGAACGTCGAAAATCCTAGAGAGATTAATGCTTGAGTCCAACCTCGAAAAACTCCACTGTTTTCATTAAAATTCAAAATTCCCTATTAAGTATTAATAATATTCATTCCTGTTTTACAGTAAGCATGAAAACAATGAATTTCATTTGAGGAGGAAAGGGAGCTAGAACCTATTCTCAGATTTTAACTGTCCTGTAGAACTATATCACTTTTAGTTTTGAGCAAAGACATCCCACACATAGAAATAAAGGAAGTGATAAATGTTAATCTGTCTTTGTTAATACTATATGAAAAATAAACCTGGGCAGAAATGATAGTTTTATGGACACTTAAGGCACTAGACCACAAGCGATCCAAAAAAGTTAGAAATTTGTGTTCAATTTAGAAGAATATTATCACAATCCTAATGACTTGTCAATTACTGTTAAACCAAGGAGGCCCAAAAGATTTAGAGAATTATGTAAATGTGGTAGGACCAAGTAATCAATAATCTGCCTTTCCTTGATTAGAATCCAACTGGTGCCCACTAAAATTTAAAGTTCAAGAGAGTACTTGGAAAGATGAAGCTCTCTTCACTGTCTGAAACTTCCTCTGACCAAAGTGCATGAGGTGAGTGAAAGAAATCCATCAGATTTAATAAATAAGTGACCAGACGGAGGCTGCATGGAATCCAAAGCATCAGGCATCGTGGGATGGAGGAAATGAACAAGAGGCTGACTCCTCCTGTTAAGAAGGATCAGGAATATATGGGGAGAAAATGCCAAGGTTCTGAGCTACAGGGGACTGACTTGTAGCTAAATCAGAGAAGGAAGATGAATAAAAAGAGCTCTGTAACTTGTATTTATATGCTGTCTTCCTCTGAGAAGTTCATAGTGCTTTATAGATAACATCTAATTAAACTTTACAACATGCCTGGAAGTGAGGAATCAAGTGTTATGGCTCCTGTTTTATAGATAGGAAACCGCATTATTCTGGGACTTGGCTCACATTGTTAGTGACACATTAGAAAGGGGGTTTTAAATCCGTCTTCTATATCAGTGCTGTATCCATTGTCCTTTCTTACTGAACACATCAAGAATTCTAACGGTGTTGTAAGACAGCCAGAAATTGGAGGAATCATTATTTCCATTCACTGAATGCTCCTCCCTAAGTGAATGGCTTCCCTTCCATGTAGGCAACATTCCAATTCAAGAAATAACCATGAAATGTAGGAAAAGGATTCCCATTTCACAAAGCGAAAATTGAGGCTCAGAGACTTTGGGGAATCACCCACCTTCACCCAGTAAGTGGTAGAGCGAGGATATAAACCAGCTCTTCTCCACTCTAAAACTCACACTGTTTTAATACAATATGGGATGGGATTTCTATCCTCTGTACCCTAAATTTGAAAGTGCTAGGGTGGGCTACAATGCATAGATTAAGCATCCTCTTTGACATCCTTAGAAAGCCCTTGGATATCTCTCCTGCCACATCTCTGAACACTTTCTACCTTCCACTCCAGGATGACTTCTGGTTCTCCCTGTCACTGCATAGTCTAGCTTCCTCACTCTAAAACCTAAGTTTCCTTTTCTCTTCAACACTACCCTCACCCTTTTATCTGCTGAACTCGTTATCCCCAGATCTCAGCTTAGGAAACACTTCTGGAGAATATTCCATCTGCCACATTAGGCTAGGGACCCTTCCCATGTTTCCATCAAGCTTTGGACCATAACCATCACAGTACTTTTCACCTTGCATTTGAAATTGCTTTTTACTTATAAACTCCACCTCAAAATGTCCATTTATGTTTTGTCCACAACTGAAATTTGTATTAAATGAATGAATCCTGAGCTTTCGGTTGTTTGTGTTATTCACTCCCTTCCTCCAGTCTGCCCCAGATTCTCACTTCCTTTCCGGGAACCAGCTTGCCTTGATCACTTTCTCTCTGTGAGCCTGAGAAATTTGGAGATAGTCCTAGCTTCTCCGTGTTAAAAAAGAGAAGCCAAGTTTCCCTGAGGTGCTACCATGCACTCCTAGGCAGGCTGGACTGTCTTAGAGTCCCTGTGCTTGGATTTTTTGGCACTCCATTAGGCCCCTGGCGTCCCCCACCTCTGGTCACCCCAATTCTGGATATTAAGTGAGTCTGCACAGCACCACCATTTGGGTTGCCTGAATGGCTCCAAATCAGTAAAATTTGCCTTCTTCTTGATTTATTTTCAGACATTCCTTTCTATGACTCATTGGGAATTGGAATCTCACTCTCTACTATGCTGGTCATGGCATCCCACCCCATCAGACTGGCTGAAGACCTCCATGTCACCTGAAATGGTAGAATTTATCTCCCATTTTCACTCCCATGCCTCCCTCTAACCCTACTCTCAGACTGTTGTTTCTGCTCTAATTTTACTGTCTCTTCTGGCTGACTTCCTACTAAAGACTCTTTCTGTGAAATCTCCCTCTGACTAAAGACCCCAGCTACCACCAGCCGCTCCCTCTCCCTCCTGAATTCTTCCCACTTCAGCTGCTTCTGTGCTGTTCTTAACATCCACCAGAGAGGGGTTAATCCAGCCTCAATTTGGGAGTCAAAGCCAACAGCTTCCTTTGGATAAACAGCATGAACAGCATGTATAGCAAAGAATGTTATCACAAGTGTGTGTGTGTGCGTGTGCATGTGCATATATATGTATGTGCATGTGTGTGTATCTGTGGAGTCCAGAGTCCAGGATGAAGAGAATAGACTGAGCAGTAGATCATGGCTCCCTTTCTTGACTGCTTTGATTGTCATTTCCTAGTAATTGGAACAGCCAAAGCAAACCAACATTTTCATTTGGGGGAAAAGAAAATCCCCAAGAACTCAGCAGTCACAGTCTTAATAAAGTATATTTAACAACACGTAGTTTTTACATAATGTATTAGCATTATTCATAAGGGGAGAAAGGCTACAAAAGCAGTGGTGAAAGGAAATGAATATTTTAAAAGAAGCTTTTCCCAACATATAAAGTAAAATCATGAATGTTAAATTAAAACGTTTTATTGTCTTTTAAAAAATTTTTTAGAGATGGCATTATCCCCTTTTAATAACTGTGTTAATCTATCCCTTCAACAATAATTTACTGTCCCTACTATGCATTTGGAATATCTCTAATGCTATATAAATATCGAACCCTTAAAAAAGTAAATGAATCCAAACATTTATATTTCTATCTAACTCATCTAAATATTCTCTGTTGTCCAGATGGTCACATTTTTCACAATCATCTACAACATTCTCTTCTTCCTCTTTCATTACTTATCACACCACTGCAGGACACTAACACATATATCAGAGAATTTCTTTTGATGGTAGAAAACATTCTTTGACCAGGTGGGATGGAATGGGGATGCAAGCATTCTTCCAACACATGGGAGAGAGGATTCCTCTTGGACAATCCAGAAGTGTATAATAAGTGCGAGCTCTTAACAGAAGCACAAACCAACTTCAAAATTGCCCTATGCAAAACAAGAGACTTCTGAAAACAGGAGGAGTTGAGTTTTGTGTTGCAAAGTGCTGAAGCATTTAGAAAGAACTCAGAATTAGACTACATCTGCAGAGCTCAGAGAGAGACAGGATGGCTTTTCTTCCACATTTGATTTGTTGGAAACCAAATCCAAGGAGATTTTATAGCCTTTTAGTACTCATAAGCCCTTTCATTTTATTCCCGTTTTATAGCTCTCCTCACTGAGACCATAATGCACAGGGGAGATCAGCCAGCACACCTGAACTCATCCATTCCATTTGTGCCTGTTGACAGGAATCCATTCGGTTGTCAGCTGCCACTTCTCCTGCATGGAGGAGCAGCCCTTGACTTCATAATATCAGATAGCACAAGGAGATGAGAACAGACTTCAGAGCCAGAAAGACCTGGGACCAAAGTGACATAACCTTTACCTGCCACAGATGACAAAGTTTTTACAAGACTTGGTTTCCTCTTAGGCAAAATGGGGAGATAATAACATGCAACTCATAGATTGCTGTGGGGACTGAGTGAGCCAGCACATGTCTTTGCTTGAATCTTGCCAGCTATGCACTTTTGCATTGGTTTATGTAGAATGAAGTTAATAATTGTATGTACTTCACAGAGTTATTGTGAGTGTTAAATGAATTATTGTGTGTTAAGTGCGTAGAATAACCCCCAGCACATAATAGACCCTGACAAATTTTATTCTTATTGTGAGTGGTAGCGGTATATGTAAAGTCTCTAACCCAGGGTCTGCCACATATGGGTGTCAGCATATATTAGTGTCATCTTACTCTTCCTTTATTTTGGGTACAGACTTTTATTTTAGGTAGGTTTTCTTATTTTTAGAATTACATACAGCCCAGCACATTGCAGAGCTTTTGTTATGTCTCCACAGAGTGACCTGACTGATTTAGAAAGGTAAGTGAGTTCCAAATTGGTTCATGGAACCTGCACCTCTTTGAACCAAGCCCATCTGAGTCATAACATTCATCAACCCTGAAAGTATTCAAGCATCTCATTTTGCTTTGACTCAGTAGCTGTGGCTTTTGCTATTTACGGGCTGTTGACAGCAGATTGAACTTTCACGTAAACCATAAAGATGGTCATCTCTACCAGTGGGGTCACAAGGTACTGAATGTCTAAAAATATCTCCCTAAGCTCTGAAAAATGGCCAAAATTCTCATGGCAAAGCTCCTTTCTGAGAGAGAATGGCTACGCCTTGGTCCATAAGGGCTGGACCACAAGATAGTTAAATGTTGATAGGAAGGAGAGATCCATGTATTGATCAGGAATGGCATACTTGGGTGCATACTGGATCACTAGAGGGGACACAGGAGCATGAGGGGACAATTGACAATGGGGAACACCAAAGACAGTCAGGAAGGTAACACAAAGCCAACTTTTGAAACCTCACTGTGGCCCTGTTAGCCAGGTTAATCATGGATAGAATCTATTTGGCTGGGTGTGGCTGACATTGATTTTGCATATCAGCAAGTGAACACGGGAAACTTAGCCAATCTTGACAAATCCAGATCCTCTCTTCTCCTGGTTTCACCCCATGTGCTTCTCTGCTGACTTCTCCACAGTTTTTACAAATCCTAGGCACAGCTATCTTGGAAAGAAACCAGGAAAAGCAAAAGAAAGAAAGAAATATGAGGCTACCTGATTAGGCCTAAATTGTCATTGGGTTTCACCGCTTCCTTCTGTCCCATCTGTCTTTGCGAGGATAGATTCCGAGCATTAGAAACTTTACTTGGGCCAAA
>RJWJ010010991.1:0-45543 GCA_004363605.1 Indri indri | reverse complement strand
CTCCCAAAGCATCCTGTGTCTATCCTTATTGCAAACACTGTCATACTGTATTTAAAAACCTACTTAATTGGCTACAGCATCCATGGAGGTTAAGTCTCTTGAGGATGCTGCCTCTATCAGCTTGCTGGGGCTGACATACCAAGTGCCACAGACTGGGTGGCTTTAACAACAGAAACTTATTGCCTCACAGTTCCAGCGGTTAGAAGAAGTCCAGGATCAAGGTGTGGGCTGGTTTGGTTTCTTTTTCAGCCTCTCTCCCTGGCTTGCAGATGGCCGCCTTCTCGCTCTGTCCTCACGGGTTCTTTCATCAGTTTGCACACCTGTGTCCTGATCTCCTCTCCTTATAAGGACATCAAAAGGTAGATTAGGGTCTACCCTCATTTTACCTTAATTACCTCTTTAAAGGCCCGATCTCCAAAGGCAGTCACATTCTGAGTTAGGACTTCAACATCTAAATTTGGGGGTGCAGGAAATATGATCCAACCCATAATATTGTCCATGTCTAACCATTTTTATATCCTCATCATCAATCATAGAAGATGATATATGTTAGATACTCAGTAAAAGGAGGCTGATGTCAAACTTAATGCTCATTTCTGTCATACCACCTGTTTATCCAAGTAATTTTCTAATCTCTTCCTTGACCTGCTACGAACAAATTTTTCCCATACCCCTATTAACTCCCTGTTCCCCACGCATCATAGGATCTACCACAAAAGGTGGCCACCGCGCTGCCATCATTTACTTTTCTCTCTGCACATATATGCCACTCCCCATCTTGAACCTGGGCTGCTCAGGGCTGGATCGACTAATAGAATAGCTGGGAATGACCCTGGGCAAGTTCCAAGGCAGACCTTTACCAGGGCTGGCTCCTTCTGCTTCCTGCCTTGTGAAGTCCTGAACCACTGTATGAGAAGTTCAGGCTCCTCTGCTGGATAAGACGCCACGTGGAGGAGCACTGAGGTGCTCAAATGTTAGTGAAGGAGACATCTGGGACAGATGATGTCCACCTTAACAATGTACTGAAGGGAGCTCTGACTAGAAGTACTGTCTGTCCCTCCCTTGACCCCACAGCTACTTCTAGGCTCATTTGACGTCACTGAAGCCCCTGCCTCCGTTCTACAACCACAAGCATGGATAGATTACAATAAACTTAGAGAATTATTTTGCGCCAGCCCAGTATACAGAGCAGGCAGTGAAGGCAGTCTTGTTCTGTCCTTTCCCAAGAGGTTAGCAGGCTCTGTCCAAAGGGAACTCCAAGCCTCTAAACAATTTAATAAAATTAATGCGTTTTTAGGACAAACTCTTGCACTTTTAATGTAAAACCAATTTCATATAATTTGAAATCTATTCACTGGAGCAGAATATTCACTATCCACAGAATAGGTCTCAACTATTCTTGAACCTGAAATGCCTGTTAAGATGCAATTGGTCCTGTCAACATTTCTTGTACGATTTTAATGAGAAAAAAAATTAAAAGCGGGCTTCTCCATACAGCCAGTCATTAATCACTGTAATGATAGCTGGGAAGTAAATTAACTGATACCACAACCTCTTCCCCTTCAGAAGCTAAGTAATCATAAAGGTACCACAGGAAAATTGGTTACATCTGAACATGTTTTTTAAGAAGTGATGATAATTAAAAATGTTAAAAAAATCAAAGTTTTAAACATTTATTTTAAGAGTGAAACATCTAAGAACTTCAAGCTTAGAAGCAGTACTGCAATTCTCATCTCTGCAGGTCATTTCCTGTGTACTGTTCAGGCCAGGCTGTAATACCCTCTTTCTTGCCAGCCCTGTTCCAGAGCACCCCTATGTATTCACTGAGGACTTAGGATCCTTACTGTGTTTCTAATCTTCCCTCAAACGCATGAGTCATCCCAAGGGACCTGCACATCCATGTGCTGGGTCCTGCACCCGCTCCTCTATGCACCTCCACAACTGCACAGCCATTGCTGGGCCTCCACTTAGCGTCCTGCTACCAGAACTACACTCTGGACTTTGCTGTTTCCTAGAATTATTGTATCTCCAAAACAAATGTCATTAGGATTCTCAGTCCCTCAATTTCTTCCTTTTCTTTCAGTGTTCTCTCATTCTAACACATTTACTTTTTGTCTTTATCCAAGCCAGATATCGTGGTGCCTCACATTCTCAACTCTCTTAAACCTTTGCCCTTTTGCCAACTGGCTTTTTGCTAAACAGCACACACCATACATTTAAAAAAAAACAAAAAAACATACTTCTAGTTTCTTAATTTCCTACTTGGTCTGATGGGAGCTGCTGGAAAACTGGATAATCACACAACCGTACAAATGAGTTTGATTTCAAATTTCTAAATTGTCAAATGGATTCTCAAAGCAACTCAGTAAGTAAAACATATTTATTATAGAACTCATAAAAGCAGGCAAACAAGCAAACAAACAAAAATGCCCCTTACTATTATAAAATGCACTTAGGCAATGTCACGGAATTTATTTTAAATGTCTAATTTTTAATGGCTCCATATTATTCTCCTGTTTAGACACACTGAAATTTATTTTTAACTTTCCCTTACTGGTGGCTATTTAGATTGTTAATGACCAGCAACTCTAACTTTTTATTTAGAATGAGTTCCTACAGATAGAATTAGAGAGCTAAAGAAAATAACGGTTTAAGGCTCTTGATGCGCTTTGACAAATCACCTTTCAGAAAAGTGGGAACAGTAGATTCCAACAACACTGAAAAGTAAGAAGAACTGTTTTGTCCTGTATTTGGCACACTGAGCAGCGTACGTAACCAAATGTGTAAATAGCATTTAAAAGTCTTTTAGTTACCAAAAATGGGGTATGTGTGTTTTATCTCTTTGATTACTAGTAAGATTAAACTTTTTACTTCATAAGTTTCTTAGTATCTATTATTTTGTGAATTACCTGCTCACATTTTTAAAGTAATCATTTGGAATATTCCTGGCCATCTCACTTCCAATTCTACACCTTCCCAAGATTCCTTCCTACATTTTAAATTATATTCAGTCTATCCGGCAAAACAATATTCCCTCTTCTCCATCCCCATACCGTGTCTTCTGTATTGTGCTGGTTTATTTACTGACAACTCAGCATCCTTTCCCCCTTTTTGCGTGTTACTTTGTATCACCTGGGCTAGAACCCTGGGAATTATATTTACCAGAATTCTACTGACCAGATTTCAAGTAAGATTCCAATAAATCTTTCACGCAAGATGTGGCAGGCCAAAAAGAAGCAGAAACCATTGTGCGTCCTGAGCAGTGGTAGCCAAACACATGGGCTTTGGCAGAAGGAAAATATGAGGCTTTTCTGCCTTCTGGGTATTTTCCCACCTGCTGTCCAATTTGTTGCTACAGGTGGCTGAGATTATCACTGGCATTTTCCTACCATTCCCATATGAATTGAACTCTTGAATGTTAACGGATTCCCTGTAAGGAGTCCAGCTCACACCCAAAGTCCATGTGTGATCTTTCAGGCTGGACCACAGGTGATTATGAGGATGGAGAAGGTGGAGAAGGCCTCCCAGGGGAAGTTGCCCTCCCCACACCTGAGTTGCCGCACTGCCAGGCCACTGCAGTTTTCTGGAGGGAATTGCAGTCAAAGAATCAGGTTCCTTGGGATAGCCTTGTTCTTGCAAGGAGGCCTCCTTCTCAGGCCCGGGGGTCCTAAGCACTTCCCAGGCACCCCTCCCAGGCCTTATTAGAGACCTTTCCACTCCTAGTTCTTCCCCCAGTCCCTCATCCCAGCTCACAGATGCATAAAGAGGCAGGAGCCTTTTGTTTGGGACTTCTCCCATCCTAGTACTAACCAGGCCCCACTCTGCTTAGCTTCTGAGATCAGATGAGATCGGGCACGTTCAGGTTGGTATGGCCGTAGACTTTGGACTTCTCAGTAGTGACATAACCCTTCACCATTGGGGATGCATCCATCTGACTCTTGCCCAGTTCCATTTCCAGGGGAAAAATGGAATGCAAACTAAAAGAATTAACCATGAATTCTTTTATTGAGTGTATTTGCCTCCCTATTCTTAGCAATATTTACCAAGCTCTGTTTCAAGGTTCTGGGTCTGTTACATATTTTGTTCATTCACATTGTACTATAACCTCCCCAAAAACCTCACTTTCATAATTGTTGGAATGATGAGAGTCATGTATATTTATGGAGTATTTATGGTATGTCTATTCTGTCAAGGTGTTTCTTTATCTCGCAAAATCTCTAACTACATCCCTGAGTTTGCAAACCAAATGTTGCTGGAAACTTCCGAAGCCTGAATGAGAGCTGAAGTGTCTGTGTCGATCCGTACACCTTTTAGAGAATGCGTTTCTGGTGTTCTGCTGACCCTGTTGGCAAGATCTCCCTGTCTGTGAATTATGAATAGTATTATACTTACATAAGAAGCTGCTTTCTTAATCTGCGAGTTGCGTTTTAATGGTGAAGGCCTCTTTTGTGGCCATGATAAATGTCGAATTTGGCTTGGCCGCTTCTGGTGTTTCACTGGGGATGATGCAGAATGACGACTCTGCCCCAGTTGGGTTGGTGTCAACAGTGTCCCTCTGTCAAAGGATTCTCCTATTTTCAAGAGGCTATAGACACCAGATAGTGCTGGTGAAATGTATACTTTCAATATTCTACGTATTCATGAAAGTTTTAGTCTTAAATGAAGCGGAGATTGTAGCGAGGCCTAATCTCAGCACATATGTCGGCCTTGTAACTACAAACCTTAAAACAGCCTCTTTCTGTTCGGTGCTTTTTATTCTGTTTTAAAATGGACTGAGAGGCTCTCAGCATACGAATTTTAGGAAACTGTCCAATTGATATCAAACTTTTCAATATGCCCCAAAGCTGCTATTTTAAGCTTAGATTGTGGTCAAACTCCAGAACAATTTTCAGTTTTACCGCATTCTATAATCTAGGTTTCTCTTTAATGGGATCTCGTTCTCTTTGTTGGAAGATTGTGTTTGTGTGAATTAGCAGTGGAACTCAAAAAACCCAGGTGTATCTTCAGAGAAAGATGATCTGGATCAACTCTGCCCTATAAAAGTTATCAGTTAATAGAGGTAGTAAAAATTTTTGTTCACCTTTTGAGTAAACAGCAAAAAGGAGAAAAAGAGAGACGGAGTGTTTGACTTTTATTTGCCTGTTTTTCAGTTTGTCTTTATTAGGTCTTATGATTGTTTGAAAAATTGAGTCTCCTTTCTATCAAAAAATAAAGACTTTTTTAAAAATAGTTAACAGTAAATCTCAACAATCAAGTGATTTTAACACAGACAAAACTACTCCAAGCATTTCAATTTGGAATGCTTGAGAAACATACTTGGTAAACTTCCTTAAAGTGATTCTTAAAAGGAGCATTTATTAGACAGACATTAAAATACTGATCTGCTTTGGTGTGAAGGAAGGGTCTCAGCTTGTGTATGATTAATTTTCAGTTTCATTGTTTCTGTCAAGTGAACATTTCTTTAAAATGAATAATTTTAAGTATCTTCTAGTTCAATTCATAGATATGAGCTTTATCTATGAATTTAGGATTTATTCAGGATACCAAGTAAACGAAGTGTGCACCTATGTGTGTGTGTGTGTGTGTGTGTGTGTGTGTGTGTGTGTAGGCTTCGTTCTTTTTCAAAGTCACATACTGAGGCATTGACCGAAGTAACTAAAGCATTATAAAGTATCATGGCATGAAAACCGCATAATGTGATATGAGTGGCCAATAGGTAATTTGTACATATAAAATATAAATATATATTTAAATATGTATTTTAAAGTTTCTTAATAAAATATGCACATGCTGGAAAAATTTTGGAATTTTATCAACTAGAGTGCCACTGATATAACAGAAGCAAGTTACTCTTGATTATGTCATTCAAATTTTTTTTTTTGAAATGTGATTATTAATTTAAAATAATGGCATTATTAACTTAAAAGATAAACATGCAAATGTTAGAGCCCAAATTCAGAGTTTGTGTGTTGCTGACTCCAGGGGAGAAAGGACAAAGGGGATAAGGAGAGATCACAGCAAGTCCAGGTACGTACTTACAATCTGTGTATTAGATTCTTGCTGATAAATATAGAATAAAATTATTTATCTGTTTATATGAAATATAACAGTATATCATAGACTTGTTGCTTATTCCTATGTAAAAATGAGGAACACTTTCTTGACTATCGAGGCCAAATATATATTAGTTTATTTACTGAGATTGATGATTTAGATAGAATTCTGGATATGTTCTCTTTAGGATCTTTTAGTTGAAGGAAACTGAGATTCACTCAAGGTGTCTTAATGATGAAGGATTTATAGTGAAGAAACCTTTTATATTCAGGTGAAGAAACTCATGGTGGAATATGATATTTTCCATGTATATAGATAATAGCCTCTTCTGTTTGCATAAAGCATTTGCCTTTTTGTAGAAAATAGCTCTCCATCTGTCTAGAAATACACATTTCCATATTGGCATGAAGTGTCATCTTTTGACAGTTATGCAAAAAATGGAAATTATCACTGCATGCCAATGGAAAGACACAATAACACCAAAGAATCTTATTAGATATGATATTTACAGAAGCCCTAGTGTTGAGAGACAATTAGAGACAGAGTCAAATACAATTCCAAGAATGGAAACCATGATGCACCTGGACATCATGCCAATGGAACCTGATGCAAGACAACACTAATAATTTCAGCAGCAGAAGTCTGTGACCTGTCAGGAGCTTGACAGCAGTGCTGTGTTCTCCCTTGTATTGACTTGTGTATTCTTCCACTCCTCTGTCTTCTAACTGCTTCCTCAAAACTTCAGCTTACTATGGCCCTTTATGACCCCAACTCTAAATTCTTCTTGGACCTATCTAATCCTCATGGCTTCTCCTTATTCCTCTTAGCAGCTATAATTCTCAGGATTAATTGCTTAACTTTTCTTGGTATTTAACAGAAAACATTCTCGAGCTATAAAATCTTATAGGGCCACGTGCAGACAAAAGTGACTTAATCTTGAATGCTAACCTGCCATGTTGATTTCCGATTAACTCCAGACCCGGAAAAGCCTCCTGATTTCTACTTTATTTACTGTCCCTAGTGTAAGAGCATGTACTCACTATAAACTCTGTTCTACATCTCATTATAGGCTGTGATGCACGTAGCATTCTTGCCTATTCTGGAGGGTTGCCTTTAATTGTCCATATAGAGCACGTACACACTTTCCCTGTAGTATTTACGCCCTGGATCTGGGGGGTAACTAACAGTGTGGAGATCTACCTCTCTTGCTGCCTCCCAAGACCACACTTCTTTTGATAAGTTCCCCAATAAATCACTTTATACAGACAAACTAGATTTGTCTGCCTCATTCTTTGGTTTCTCAGCTCCTTCTGTGTTTCAGGACTGCTTTGCATATATGATCCTTTTAAGGAATAGGCCAAATAATAATTGTAGTCTACTTGGGTAGACCTTTTCCCATCGGTCTACTTCAAAGAGCATTGACGGGTCTGTAAATTGGTTGCCTTTAGGGCAGATGCTCCTGATTCAAATACCTTGAGTAAAACCCAGTCATCTTGTCTTCCCCTTACAAGAATTTATGGATATGAGAAAGACTATGATTGACCAATATAATGCTCTCCACCTTACTTCTTTCACACATACCTTCTTTACTTATCTACAGTTCCAAAGATACTACTATGTTGTGTGACCCAATGAAAACATGTTGTGATTGACTTTCTGACAACCGCCTACCCTAAATGTTCGGAGTAAGCCAACCACAGTAATTCCATTGTTCAGGAAGGTGATGAAATTCTAACCAATAAAATGTGAGGGTAGGCTGTAGAAGTGGGCAGGGAACTTATAAGAAATGTTTACTCTTGACTGAGAGGGAGCAACAGGAAGAAATGATCTCCATTCTTGCTTGCGACATGGTTAAGTGTGACTGCTGCAACCATCTCACTAACAGCCTGAAAATGACACAATGCCCAGGACGGCGGAGAAGGGAGATGGGAAGCCTGGGAACTTAATGATATCTTTTAGCCTGACTTAACCGATGACTTCCTTTTTCTGCTAAATAATGTATTTTCTTATTAAGTTAGCAGCCACAAACAACCTAACTGATACACACATACACCTCAAATATCACCTTGTCGATTAGGTCTTTCTTGGCTGGGCTGTTTAAAATCATACACTTCCAACACTTTTTATCCTAATTCCCTATTTTTTTCCTTAGCATTTAATTACCATTTAATATACTATACAATTGATTTCTGTATCTTGCTTGTTGTCTATGTCTCCACACCAGAATTTGAAAGACAAGTAGAGATTCTTTTTCCTTTGTTTAGTTCACTGTGGCATCCTCTGCAACTAGAACAGTGCCTGGAATATAGCAGGCAATCAATAGATATCTGCTGAGTGACTGATTGACCTGTATTCAGTAAACATTTATTGAATGATTCAATGGCCTACTAAACTTCTACAATGAAAGCATCATAACCGTTTGTGCTTAAATCTTTAAAAAATATTTCTGGCTGGGTGCGGTGGCTCACGCCTATAATCCTAGCACTTTGGGAAGTCAAGGTAGGAGGATTGCTTGAGGTCAGGAGTTCGAGATCAGCCTGAGCAAAAGCGGGATCCCATGTCTACCAAAAATAGAAAAAGTTAGGTGGGTGTGGAGGTGCGTGCCTGTAGTCCCAGCTACTAGGGAGGCTGAGGCGGGAGGATCGCTTGAGCCCAGGAGTGTGAGGCTGCAGCGAGTTGTAATGACGCCACTGCACTCTAGGCTGGGTGACAGAGCAAGACCCTGTCTCGAGAAAAAAAAAAAAAAAAAAAAATATATATATATATATATATATACATATATATATATATGTTTTTCCAAATTGGTCTCTAAATGGATTGAAATAACCTTACTACCGGTTGATAGAGCTTGTTTCCCCTCCACACTCTTACTTATTTCAGTAAGTTTTAAACAGACTTAGTTGATAAAGAAAATTGACATATTTTCTATATTTTCTAATGTATTAATTTGCATTTATTTGACTATTCATAAGGTGAACCCCCTTCTACGTATTTAGTAGCCAGGTTTAGGGAGTGTATGAATGAACTGCTTTTGGTCTGATTTTCTACTAGGATGCTTATTTTTCTTTTACTGAGCGTTAAATATTTTTATATATTGGAGTTAACCTTGATTTTCAGTTTAAAAATAGTTTTCTTAGTTTATCATTTGCTTTGTAATTTTGATCAATATTTTCTGACATACTTTAGTTTTAAATTTTTATTTGTCAAATCTTTCTCTTTTTCCTAGATTTTGCTAAGAAAAGCAAAGGTTTCTTCCTTTCCAGCATTATGTAATTATTAATAGTCCCCATCATCAGTGTTCTTTGAATTGTGGTCTGTGGACAACCTGCAGCAGAATCACTTGGGTTTGCTTATTTAAAACACATTAATAGAATCCCGATGCTCCACCCCAGACTTATTATATTAGATTTCTTTTCAAGTGAGGCCAAAGTAATCTGCAGTTCTAAACTCAAGACAAAGTGTTGATCCTTTGTATATTACAATTTGACACAGTTGATATATTTTTCTGGTAGTTCATTAAGACTACAAATTACTTTTAAATAATTATAAAAGGAGATTATTTTTTGAAAAAGTTCTGCAAAGCAAAAGTATATAAAATAAATGTGAAAGTTATCCTCCAATCACATCTTTGGGAATAAAAACTATTATTAACAAGTTTGTTTTGAATTCTTCAGGATATGTTTCCTATCAGAGTGAAATTTTGACCATCTAACAAATTGTGAATTTATAATCCCGACGACTAACACTTTGTAAATTTATATAATTATTTTTTAACAGAGAAATCTGAAAAAAATTTGAAATATGGGTTCTTTTGTACAATTTAAGAATTCCCCCAGCAATTATAGAGATTATGCATTAAGCCATGTTCCAAAGCAAATAAGGACACTTATATATACTTATATAAACATTTTAATGAAGGTTGCTTTACATTATTTAAAAATTTCAAAGGAAAATCACAAATTATTCATTATGACATGAGCTATTCATATTTTATTTTCTGTCATGCCAAGTTCTTTGCAAATTGTCAGAGGGCATAATTACCCTTAAAATTCTGGTCTTGTGCAGTTTGATCTTGTTGATAAAATTTTCAAAAGACATGGAATGCCTTCAGAAGTGGAAGCTTTACATCAAGTGCAAAAATACATGTTAATCTCGGGTGACAGTTTGTCTTAAATCATGGCTTCCCCTATATTATTGACCTTGATTTTGAAGATGAGCAGGCTGTCTGATTTCATTGTTTGACCAGGAAGAATTTTACATTCATTAGGCACAGAGCAATTAATTCTTTCTTTAAAGTTGAATATAGGCTTTTGTTTAACACATTTAGGCCTATTTTAATTGGATTCTGTGATATTGATTTTCCAATGATGTATTAACCCATTGGAATACTTTCTCCTGAAATTGTTATCTTGGGCTTAACCTCCATATATTAATATATTAGAATACATGCACGTTTTAGTCTATATCCTAACAATTTTTCTGAGACTGTGGGATTTATATGAAAGAGAACCCATGGCTATTGTTCTATATTAAATACATATCCACTTACAAGTCTGGCGGTGTGACCCAAGGCTCATTCTTTGGACTTCATCTGTATCAATACTTGCTCCCTAGGTAGAAAGCTCCTCCAGCTCCATATGCTTTAGGTTCAGTGTTACGCCATGACTCCTAAATTTCCCAAATAATTCAGGCTTAAGTAATCAATGCTAGGTTCCCTGGATAGCGTGAAGGGCCCCAGCAAGGCCCCTCTCCTCCTGGGAGAGTTGCTGAAGAGGCACAGACTTTTTGTGGGGATTTCCAGATGAAAAGTGGACCTGGAGCTCCTAGAGATCTTTTGCCATGTTGTGAGAACAACTAACTGAGAGTGAAACTAACACAGGGAAAAGCACCGTGAAGAGGTGGATAAAGATGGATTTCCAATTAATTCATTTGAGCACATGAGCCCAGACAGGCTTACTCTTGGCCTTTCCAGTAACCTTTATATGCATATAGGCCAAAATTTGCCTTTACTGTCTTAAGCCACTTTTAATTGGGTTTCAATTCCATGCAAATAAATCAATGACACAGAAAATACTTCAGTAATAATATCAAATGATAAAAAGCCACACACTTTTTAAATTTTTAGCATTATCTCAGATATTAAAAAATATGCAAAGAAATAAGACTTAAATGAGAAAGTAAAAATGTAATTCTCTTTGAGAAGTAGGATGAGTATTTTTTATTTAGTAACTTTTTAATCTTCAACTTTTCTATAATAAACATCTATTATGTTTATAAGAGGAAAAGCCGTAAACCTAATTTTGTAAAAACTTAGCTTTTCCATTTTTATGGATGCTGTATTTCCTCGATATTCTTTGTGCTTAAATATGGTTTTGCTTGAAAACTCAATATATTGGATTTATTTTTATTGGATACATGATTTTGAGTTCATCTTTAAAAAAGAACATAAACCTGGCTAATGGTTTCTCCCCCTATTCATAAAGATTTGTATTTCCTATTCTAATTGTGAGTATTTTTTTAAAATTTCACTTCTAAAATTCTGTTTTTTTTCCTTTTAGTTGCTTATCAATTATCTTTCTACTGCTTATTTTGGGACATTCTTGTGTATATACTTTTCTATTTCTCTTTGCCTTTTAGAGTGACAATATGAATATACTTTCTTCTAACTGTTGCTTTAAGTAGAATAACGTGTGAATATTCACATGAACGGTTGTAACAGAAGTGGACAGTAATTGCTATTTTAAATGCTGCTACTACTGTCTATGAAAAAAAAAGTTAGATGTCTAAGCCTTTGTGATTTGAAAAAGCTTAAAGAAGATTCAAGTATGATATGATTTGATTCCTATTTTAGCTGACACCCGCAATTTACTCAAACTTACCATATTATAATTCAATATTGAATACATTTTATATCTAAATAGATAAAGAATTGTTTGATTCATCATGAATTTTGTGCACTCTGTGGGTATTGGAAATGTCCACATGTAAGTAGGTAATACATAAAAGTACAGCAGTATGAAGAGAAACTATCTCTGGGTATTCTCAGACAGATACACAGGAATATTTCGAAGAGGCAGAATTGGATAAGAATTACAATTATAGAAAATTTAGCAATTTACACATCTGTGTAAGGATTATAGGAATATAACTGAGAAAGTTTCCGCATTAAAGTTAGCTTGGATCAATTGCAGAAGAGAATGAGAATACTCTAAAATTTGTATAGAAACTCTTATAAAAGAAGTAATTAACCTGACATGAACCAATTTGAGAACAGAACAAGGTTAGTGGGTGGTTTAGAAAATAAGGGGGTAAAAATAGCAGAAGCAGATCTGGACCAGACCTGGGCCAAAGAGATTCCCTTGGGGACCCCTAAGGGTTTCACTGTATCTTTAAAAAGGGAGGGGCTGGTCATTTACACTAGAGCCATAACTCGTCTTAACTGCTTTTCTATGATTTGTTGTTATTGTCCTGTTTAGGACCTCATAACGTGTTTAATCTTCCTTCCTTCCTTCCTTCTCTCTTTCTCTCTTTCTTTCTCTCTCTGTCATCCTTCTTTCCTTTCCTTTCCTTTCTCCTTTCCTTTCCCCAAATTAATAGAGCTTCAGGGATTGTTAAACTGACCAGGAAGAACTTAAATTCCATTAGTTTATCAGAAAAAATATTTTTAAGGGCCTAGTGCATGTCAGGCACAGTACTGGGTGAGAAAAGTGACTGAGACATCACCTCTCACCTGGAGGCCCCCAGACGCATAATGCAGTGAGTTCAGCAGCAGGAAAATGAGACACCAGAAGGTCACTTTATTCAGCCTTTGGTGCTGCATTCCGGGGCTAAGGAGCAGGTGAGCCGTGCTCAGAATGCTATGCTAGAGCTGAACTTTGAAGAAGAGTAAGAATGTGTTACTCAAATGATGGAGATGGAGGTGGCTGGGACTGGAACAGAGGTGAGGGCTAGAGGAATATTCTAGAATCAAAGAGAGGCATTAATAAAGGCACATCAAGATCCTGCTGCTGTCAGTAAACAGGCCAGATAAGTAGCATGGTTTCTGTGACTCTGTTTCTCAATTCTTACAAATGAGGAGTATTTATTCATCTTGATTCAAGTCTCTATTAATAGCTTATTTTAGAAGTGTGGCCTTTTTTGTTTTTAATACATGATAGTTCTTACACATTGGAAGCCTGGACTCAGTGTAATATTAATGGTTTGTAAAGATTTGATCATATAACCACCTACAGTTTGAGATTCCTGATTAATAAGTTTTCCTTGATTTTCTTGAAGCACGTATGTATGTTATTTTTGCAGTTTTATATATTTTTTTAAGTTGTGCTTCAAATATCTTAGTCCACCTTATTGTAATGCCTAGAGGTCTTTGTATCAAAGTATGTGTGTTTTGAAATCTTATTCTCTCTCTTTTTTAAAGATAAAACTGTTGGTTAGACTTTGGAAATAGGCATGTTTGCAAAAGAAAGATATTAAAAATTGAACAAATACACCAATTGCTCAATAATTAAAATTATCTCCTTTTCAATATCACTCTGTGTCTTCAAAAATACGGAAATATATTCTTGATACCGTATAACGTATTTGCAAAGGCAAGTAGAACTCACTCCTTACAATGGACATGATAGAAAAAAAAGGGAAACTAAATCAAATTCTATAACCTGGGTACTTTTGAAATGCTAGTGAGCCAGAAATGTCAAAAAATATTACATACTTCTGAGTTCGCCCAAAGCAGCAAATCTCTCAATTCCATTTTGCCTTTTGCCAGCCTCTTGTTTTCTCCTTTTCTTTGCTCCGCTCTTGCAGCCAGTGTGTGGGGGATAGAACTTTAGCTGTTGTAGAATTTCACAGCTTTCTCTGGGTCTCTTTTACAGATAAAATAATTTTCTCTTAGTAACACTGTGGAAGAGGAAATCCTCTATGGTACTTAAAAATCAGAATCTATCAGAATGTGGGCTCCTGCTTTAGTTTCCAATCGTTTTTCTTACTGCCTCAGGTTCTATTTCTTCAAATACTCTAATTTAATTATTTCAGTATTATAAGGATCTCCTTTGATTGGAATTTTGTCGTGATTCTTGTTATCCTTTGGAAGTCATTGAACTTAATTAAAAATGCATAAATAAATAAACTTTCTCATAATATAGTGTCATTTGGATTTTCTGTTTTTAGTGATGAAGATTAATGCTCAATGATTCTGTATAAAAGTGTCAGGATCTATTTCTTTCCTCTGTTCCTCCTGTCTGCAAATATGCAGGCAAAAATTAGTTTGTACATTGTTAGTTTTCCATTTTTAAGGTTAGATTGGCTGTCTTCTTAAGCCACTTAATACTTGCTTCATTTATTTTTGCAGCTACAGCCAAAAGCTCTGAGTGTTTTATTTCCTTAAACGGATTGAGAGGTTTTCAGTGACAATAGTTTACCTTTATTGACCATATTGTCTAAATTATGATAATTCTCCCATTTCCTCTTCTCTAGACTAGCTATGGTTGTGCACAAAGGGAGAAAGTAATTGTGTTTATTTCAAAAAGGATATTACTGTTTTGAATATTATAGCATTCTTCCTTCTGAATTTTATATGGTTGCTTTACTCTTCTAGAATTATTTAACTTTGTGTTAAAAACTAAGTACCCTGAAAAATAATTTTTTAACCAGAATCTTACAATGAAATTACTCAACTTGCATTATATATTTTTTTCCTACTCCATGAGAGAAAATTCAGACCAGGACTGAATGAAAAGAAAAATTTTATGTGGGTAGGGTCTGGAGACTGTTTCTTTTTACAAGAAAAGAAATTGAATACAGCTTTGGTTTGTAAGAGCTTAAGGAAGAAGGGATCAGGGGGGTGATGAGGAACCGGGGAAGAGTACGAGAGGCTGCTGAATGGGAGGCTCAGACAGTTCCTGGGCCAGATCAAGGATGGGGGTCCCATGGTCATGAATAGTGGCCATGAAAGGCTAGAACCTGTAGTCCCAGAGAAGAACCAATGAAGGAAAACGTTCCCCTGTAAGTTGCTTCAGGCAAGTGCCGGGAGCCATGTTGCCCCATGGGGCCACCTCTAGCCACAAAGCTTTGAGGAATCCACCTGCACAGGCTGTTGACCACGTTATTGAAATATATTGTCCTGGCTATGCCTTAGTACCTCACCTAGTCTTAAATCATTGCATGAATGGCATCAGCATCCTACTGTTGATTTAGGCTCTCTAAAATCAGATTTTAGGATGTCTCCTCTATATACCCGAGGCATTTCAGTTGTCTAACTTGTTTACCACTGTATCCGTACTGCCAAGCTTAGTACGTCAGACAGAACAGGTGTTAAATAAACACTTGTTATAAAAATGAATGAATAAACGAGGGACTCTGGACACCTCAGTGGCTGAGAGAAGGTAGAAGATCTCCCATTAATGCTTATATGTTGGGGCCATAATAGAAAACATTAGAAATTTCCAAGCTGAGTATAGAGGTGAAGGATCATCCCAGTAATAGTTTAATTTGGGCTCTTTCTTTTCCCCACACGTACATCCATGCCTTCCCATCCCTCCCTTCCCAGTGCAGCTTGGCACGGTGTCCTTCTTCGCCTTCTGGCTGGACCATCCCAGAATGACCCTCTGGCTTGCACCACTTTCTCCTACTGTCCTATTAATTAACATTTGCAAATTATCATTACTTGAAAGTCCTGTAAACTAATTCACACTCTCATAAAGTGAATTTAATGTAGTATTTTGTCTAGATGTAAATGGGATTGTTCTAATAAAAGAGAGTAATTTCAGCAGATAAATTTGAGGGCTCAGAGAAAAATAATTGGTCAGAAAGTATGTCCCAGAATCTTTAAAATATATTCATTTTTTAATTGACAAGAAGATGAAGTATATTCCAGTTGGGATGTAAAAATACGCCTCAAAACATAATGGCTTAAAAAATATTCTCTCTCACAGTTCTGTGGGTTGACAAGGCCCAACTGGGCAGTCCCCAGTTAGGGTCTCTCACGTGGCAGGACCAGGATCATCTGAAGACGTGAGAAAGCTGGATTTACAAGACAGCTCACTCACGAGGCTGGCGGTGATGCTGTCTATCAGGAGGGAGCCCAAGAGCAGAGCTCCCCACACAGGCTCCTCTTGTAGTTTAGGCTTTTCTCGGCATTATGCTGTGGGCTTCTCATAGCATAATACTTTCCCAGAGAGAGAGTCCCAAAGATGAGCATTCCATGAGGCCCAGGAGGGAACTTAGTGAAGAAGTTTGGGACATGACACCCCAAAATGTCCTACATGAGCATAGTGATTATTTTGAGCTGAAGGCTCTTGGGAAATAGCAAATGCAGGGAGAGCCTTCCTCTGGACCACCTTTTTCTGCCTAAAGACAGATCCTCCACAAGGAACTGAATTGTTATAAATCCTCTCCCAGGAGTTTCGTCAACCAGTGAAGATTGACTCTTAGCAAAGGAGGAACGGAGGCTAAAAGTAGGCACCACACCCGGTATTCTGTCACAAACTATCACTCCTCCCATCTTTTCTTCTAAGGGCCCATTCATCTTTCCTAAAAAATTATTTACTCTTCCCTGCGTTGCCTACATCCCTCACCCTTGCCCTGTTAAGACCATATATAAACTCCCAAATCCTACCGCTTTCTTGGGGTATTCACGTTTTTGCATGTGGTGCCCCCCATGAACATAATATTTGAAATTAATAAATTTGTAGACCTTTTCTATTGTTCATCTTCCTGTTGTCAGTTTATTTCATAGACCCAACTACCAAACCTAGGAGGGTGGAAAGGAAGTCTTTTCTCCCCTAGATTTATATCAGAAGTTCCCAAACACCACTTCCACATGATTTTATTAGTCAGGCCATAGAATCTGGCCTGATTCAACGTGAAGGGAACGAGACTCCACCATTTGAATCAGGCATAACAGGTGAATATACGAGGCATCGATGGAGGCCATTTTTGGAAACGGAGCATTAAATATGAATAAACGACTTGATTTTCCAGCTGTTCATCACTTGCAGTTAGAATAACTGATGTTCAGCAGTGGTCAGGATGACCCACTTGCTAATAAATAAAATTGAAAAAAAATCAAATACCATCACTTTTTTATTTGATTATCTTTATAACCAATATTTATTGCAGACATAGAATGATAAAGTATAGCTTGTTAAAGTTTAAAATATGGGGGGAAAAGGAAAAAAAGTGATAGCATCCTATCGCTTAGAAATATTCACTTGTATCATTTGGTGGACATTTTTCCAGATCTACCTGTCTCTTTTTTTCTCTCTGTATAGATAAGTATGTCCACATTATTTATTTATATAATTTTATATCAATATGCATGCTGTATTAATATACATAATACACCAATATTAATACATACTGTATAATATAAACATGTTATTTTATAATCTTTTTTAAAAAGAAATGATGTATTGTAGAATACATTTTCCATGTCAGTAAAAGTATAGCAGTGTTGCACACTGTGTGTTCTTTTGACCTCTGGTGGTTCCATGGGCAGATTGGCATTTGCAGAAGAAAACTAAATGGAACTAATGTGCTTACATACATTTTACAAATTTGAACTCTAAACTTGATTATGATTTTCATAGAAACCTTATTATGTTCTTAATAAAAATTAATGTTATCAAGGTTTATGCATATACTTAAGGACTGTATTGGTCACTTGTCTCAGATTACAATAAATTAGAGGCTATAAGTCTTAGCAAAATTGTTTTTAAAGCATTTGCATATTAATGTTTACATTTATTAAGTTTGCAGGTTTCATAATTTCTGTTGTATTGCAATAGATCAATGGGTCAAAAGTGGTTCATTGATGGGTAAAAGACATGTTGGAAATAGAAACAACAAAACTACAATTTAGAATAATGTAATAATTCCAAGTCCATTAACCCAGCATATTATTGTTTTACAAAAAACTTGGTCGGTCTCGTTACAGTTGCCAGGAATGTACTTGAGTAAGAAAGTGGGAAGACTCAAAGGAATTGTTCAAAGAGTGCAGTGTAAGATATTGAGATTTAAGAGATGGTTTAGTTTCTGGTGATGCACAGGTCTGTGAAGTGAAGAGAAAGGTCATTGCATATGAGGAGAATGTTGATATCACTGTGCACAGTGAAAGATATTTGGAGAAAAGAGGAATATTTTGAGGCAGGTTATGAAATCAAATTGCTTTGAATAGTTCCTCCAGAATAATGTTAAATAATATTGATAGTAAGGGAAGGAAATATTTTATTCCTAACTTTAATAGATATGCTTCTAGGTATCACCCTTAAACATGATGCTAAGTGTTTACTTGAAATACACCTTTTAAAAGTGCTTTTAAGAAAATATCTTTCCCTACTTTTTAAAAAATCAAAAGTGGGTATTGAATTATTATCTATGCTTTGTGGGCATTTAGTTGTAAGATTATATTTTTTATTGCTTGATCTCTTCATATTCATTAATATTTGAAATGTATTCTTTCAACACTACTTCCCACCTTTCTAGCTGTATCTTTTTCTCTTCCCTCAAAACCAATATATCAACTATTTTGCTTTTTAATCTCTTAATTTAGTAATTTACTTTTATAATATGGATTATTCCCTTATGCTTCCTTAGGTTTATTCTCTTCTTTTTTTATGAGAAATAAATAAGTTCTGTATTGTGTATATGTTTGGGAGGGTAACAAATAATTTTTTTTAAAAATAAATATTGTCTTACTAATTCTTTTGCAAAGGGAAAATGATGATGCATGGTAGCCATATTTAAAATTTTGAAGGTTTAGTTAGTCTGTATATTTACTAAAAGAAAACATTGGGGAAATGCTCCAGGACATTGATCTGGGCAAAGAATTTTTGGGTCAGACCTGGAAAGGACAGGCAATGAAAGCAAAAATAGACGAATGGGATTATATCAAGTACACGATAAAGGATACAATTCACAAAGTGAAGAGACAACCTACAGAGTGAGATAAAATATTTTCAAGCTATTCATCCAACAAGAGATTAATAAGCAAAATACAAAGAAACTGAAACAATTCAATAGCAAAACCCAAAATAATCCAATTAAAAATGGCAAAAGACCTGAATAGACATTTCTCGAAAGAAGATATACAAGATATACAAATGGCCAGTAGGTACATGAAAAAATGCACGACATCGCTAATCATCAGGAAAGTGCAAATCAAAATCACAATGAGATATCATCTCACCCCTTTTAAAATGGCTACTACTAAAAAGACAAAAATATAACGAATACTGGCAAAAAGGCTGAGAAAGGGGAGCTCTTGAACATTGTTGGTGGGAATGTAAATAGTACAGCTACTATGAAAAACAGTATGAAGATTCCTCAAAAAACTAAAAATAGAACTACCATATGTCCTAGTAATCCCACTGCTGAGTATACATCCTAAAGAAAGAAAATCAGTATATTGAAAAGATTTTGCCTTTCCATGTTTATTGCAGTACTATTCACACTAGCCAAGACATAGAATCCATCAATGCATGAACGGATTAAATTTCCATCAGTGGATGAACAGATAAAGAAAATATGTTATATTTACACAATGGAATATTATTCAGCCATGAAAAGAATGAAATCCTGTAACTTACAGCAACATGGATGAAACCAGAGGTCATTAAGTGAAATAAGCCAAGCACAGAAAGAAAAATATCACATGTTCTAACTCATATGTGGGAGCTAAAAGAGTGGATGTCATGAAGATAGTGAGTAGATTGGTGGGTACCAAAGGCCAGGAAGGGTAGAGGGGTGGGAGGATAAAGAGAGGTTGATTAATGGATACAAATATAAAGTTTGATAGAAGAGATAAGGTCTAGTATTTGATAGAACAGTGGGGTGACTATAGTTTATAATAATCTACTGTATATTTCAAAATAGCTAGAAGAGAATAATTTGAATGCTTCTATTATAAAGAAAAGGGAAATATTTAAGGTGATGGATATCCCGATTACATTGATTTGATCTTTACAAATTATACAAATGTATATTTCCTTTTAAGTGATGCACGTGGAAAGTCTTATTTCATGAAAAAATGTATACAGACTTGTAGTAAACTTTACTATACTGTAAGTGAACTCATAGCAAAACTTTCTAATTCTCAAAGAGCAAGAAACTTTGCCTTCTAAAATAGAATAATGTCCTATTATAGGAGATGCAACACGAGGATCTAGAATTTATCCAGTCTGTTTTTATCTCGACTATAAACTATTTTTTGGAAATTGTTTAAAACCATTGATACATGCCATCATTTTAATCATTACTCTATATTTACTGACCATGTGCCAAAACCTGTTAAAAAATTCTGTATCCCAAGCATATTAAACAGAGAAAACATCAGTGCTCAGCTAAATATTAATTGCTATTCGCCTTTCCTTGAACTCTTACCAAGATTCAGGAAAAGTCATAATTTGTTTTTAGCAATATATTTTTACTGTTTAACTAAAAGCCACCTAAATTACTTATTTATGAGGTAGAACCCCTTGGTAGTAAATGATAAAACTTTAAAACTGGATAAATCTAAAATACAATATGTATTTTGGACATGAAATCTAGCCAAAGCTTTCTCATGCATCTTTTCCAAAGTATTGGAAAGATTGACACGTCAGTTCTGGGTGTTTTCTGCTTCATGGGACACTAACCAGTGTACCGTGGCTTAATAAAATCGAAGTCTATTCTTTGCACATGGCAAGCAGTCTGGGGGTGGCTGGTGGGAAGTTTGTGTTTGTGAAGTGTCTTCTTCGTGATGCTGTACCCGGATGCTTTTATCTTCCTCATGTGCCTTCGTTAGTGGGAGGATTTTTTTCTTCACGTTGTCATCTAATCACAAAATGGCTAAGGCATTCTCAGCATGCTGTCTGCTTTGCAACAAAAAGAAAAAGGCAAGGAAGTAGGAAGGACTGGCATCTATATCAGAAAAAGCAAAGCTTTCCTAGAAAGCCTCAGCTTACATTTCATGGCCAAAATTGTGTGGCACGCACACTCCTAGCTGTAAGGGAGCTTAAGGAACTGACTGTTTTTAACTGCGTATGTCTCCATCATGAACAATATCTGATTTTCTTTGGAAGAAGGAGAAAGGGATATTTGGTAATTATTAGCCGTTTTCCACAGGGACCTTTCTCATATGGGATAGGTCACTGCCCAGCACTAGGTAAACGTTTCTATCTGTGCCCTGACAGAAACAGATGGGCAAAGCTGCTGTGAGCCCACGGGGCATGTTTGTGAGAATTCAAAAAAGGTGCACATGCTGAGTGAATGCAGCCCTGTATTAGAGCACGTAGCTTGACAAATAGAAAATGACATATTTCAGCTCCCAGGTACCTCTGTAAGATATCCTTATGCAGTGCACAACCTGCACAGCTGTATGTGGAAGCACGAGGGATGGGACATAGGTGAAGCAAGTATATGATTAGTGATTGCTTTTGGCTTCTTTGACGTAGATCCTGTTGGTCCTAACTGCACTGCCCTTGTTCTTCTAGAAGCAAAGGTAACCATTCTCCGTACGTACTAAGTGTTAGCAATGAGTGCAAAGCGTATGTATGAGGTATTTAGAATTCTTAATGAGATTCTCTGGATACCGGTAAACATTTGATAGCTGGTGAGAAAAAGGGAAGAAAATAAATCTACTTTCTGGGAATATGTAAGCAAATTGCAAGTTGTCAAAAGAGTTGTCAGTGAGTGGGTTATTACACAAATGTAAGGAGTTGTAATAATTGTAGGTATATGCAAAAGGTATATCCAAAGGAGACAATATTCTTCTGTGCAACTGGACACCGTTGAACAGGAGAATACTGAGGCTATTGTCATTTATCCTTACTGTCTTTCTGCTGGACTTAGGATACTTTTTTCCTCCCTGTAGAATAATTTAACAATCCCAAAAGAAAGCCACACATGATGTCTCTCAGCCAGGATTGTATTTACTCCCTCTCTCCTGTTTCATCTTGATAAAGGCTCTGACGCCATCATTCTAAACTTGATGGTGTTTGCAGAACATGAGATTGGATCCCTCTTTAAACAGAGTGCTTGCCAATCATCCTTACCTGCTTTCTCTTCAGGTGTTTTGTCTTTTAGGCAGGGCTATCGAGAGTGAGCTCAGCTCTTTCTTTGACAGTGCCAGATCTTATATTACCTCATTACTCTTTGCCCTTTTCCCAATTCCGGTGTGAATATTTTGCTCTATTTGTCTGAAAGAGAAGTTTAGCTACTAGGATACATTCTGAGTAAAGAAATCGCCTTTGAGACACACACTTTATTAAAATACCCTATCAAAGCATCATAGAAGAGACTTTAAGAAATCAATCGGCTCACTTTTATCCCACTTTGATCATTTATCAAACTATCAACATCTGATAGCCACTTTTCTTGCTTGTATTTTTACACAGTTTACATAATCTTTCTCGATATCATTTTATGGTAATCATTCTTTCGGACAAAGTATTCCATATGTCCATTTATTCATTCATTTGTTATTCAAGAATTTTTTCAACGTTTATTTTGTGCTATGCATTTTTCAAGGCACTGATGAATAACTGAAGAGTAATAAGTCACATTTATGCCTGGAGGTAGATTCCAGAAATTCAGTCTCTTTTACCATGGATGATTATGGAGCAATTAATGGGAATAGAAATGGCAGAGTGAGAGAAGTATGAGCAGGAATGGATCCTAGTCTGAAGTTGTTCTCTTGCATATTTACCTCGAGCTTCAAGTTGGGTTTGGTCCAAGAAATTGGGGTAGGGCTGAGCCAACAGTCAGGAGCTGAAAGCTTTGTGAAGTGGAGAGACGGAGAATCAGCCATGTACGAGCTAATCCTTTCATTTCTGAAACCATACTCATAAACTTAATCCATGTTTCTACCACTCTTAGCTCCACACACTCCTTATCACTCATCCACATGAGTTGTTTACTTCTCATGCTCATCAGCTAGTCATTCAGTCAGTATCTCTTTCTTTCTTTTTCTTTCTTTCTTTTTTTTTTATTTAAGACAGAGACTCTGTGTATCACTAGGGCTAGAGTGCAGTGGCATCATCATAGCTCACTGCAACCTCAAACTCCTGGGCTCAAGTGATCCTTCCGCCTCAGCTTCCTAAGTAGCTGGGACTACAGGTGCGTGCCACCATGACCGGCTAAGTTTTCTATTTTTGGTAGAGGCAGGCTCTCACTCTTGCTCAAGCTGGTCTCAAACTACTAGCCTCAAGTGATCCTCCTGCCTCAGCCTCCCAGTGCTAGGATTACAGGAGTGAACCACCAGGCATGGCCTCAACCAGAATTTTCTAATGTCTATGCTGCATATGGCACTGTGTTAGGACTTAGGGGATATGTAAAGGAATACATTTCTCTGTCCCAGGTGATCTTTCACACCCGTAGAAGCGCACGAAACTTACATGCAAAAGTGAACATGGCATAAGCAGCAACTAAGAATTCAGAACAGGAAAAATCAACTTTGCCTGTGGTCCTCAGGTCATTTTCAAGGAGAAGGTAGCATTTGACTTAGGTTTTGAAGAATGAGTAGGAGGGAAAGCTGTTCTGTGTATCTATGGGATGAGACAGAGATCTTCAGTAGAAGTTAGAACTTGAAAAAGGCACAGAAGAGGAAAGCACCAGGCTTGTTACGAAGAATGGCAAACCATCTAGTGGGGTTGAAACAACATGTGTGATTCATAGCAATTACCCTGGGAAGCAAGATTAGCATGGTAGCAGAATAGAATAGCAAAGTGGCCAAGCTGTTTTAGGGAACAGCATTACAATTGCATGAGCCCATCCTGCAAATGACTGAAGGGAATGAGGTCAGAATGGACAGATAAACTGTGAAAATAGGCAATGTGAAATGTATTAGAGTATACAATGAGAGAAAGCAACTTCAGCAATAGTGAAAAAAGTATAAAAGATGGTGGGGTTAGGAGGGTGTTATTTGTTTTCAGGGAAAGAGATCAGCATAAGCATTAGCTTAAGTCCAGAAGGAGCACAATTAGGGAGATACATGTGCACTTTCCTGAAAGCTTAAAAGCCAAATAAGATTTCTGAGGTATAACCAATCTTTCAGATAATCCTCATTGTTATTCTCATCTAAAAAAATGAGATTTGTGATTTTCTTGGTACATGAGATCTTGTTCTGAAAATGGCAAGACGTATTTTCAATGGAGTAAGTCACTTTCAAATATTTAAGGACTAGGAAAATGAAGCTGTATGGAAACAGATAATTATTACTTGAAGGCTCAAAAGGAAGTGGATCTGTGAACATGCAGAAAGATAAGTGCTTTGGGAAGGACTAAATGTTCCCAAGGATACATTTTGTTTCTATGCCTCAAATTGATTCTGAGAATGGTAAATCCAACCTGTGGATTCCGACGATGCTTAATGTGAAATAAGTAGGAGTTCATTATGTTCCTCAAAAAACTTTGTTCTTCCAAGGTATCAAAATACTACTGTACTCAAAGCAGTCTAAAACCCCATTTGTCTAACGTCAGCCTGGTGTGTTTCTGGCAAACAGGCCTAAGGTTTCTGTGTTTGGTTGTTTATTTGTTACTTTCATATTCTTTTCAGGAGAAATGTGACCTGGTAGAGCAGGAAGACAGACAGTGATTCTATAACCTTTCATGGTTTATGTTTTGGTGCTTTATTTTATATTAAGAAAATATTTCTTCTATCCATATTTCTAAAATCAATGACTGCTTCCCTCATAAAAACCAGACACTCAATTTCTTAGTGGATAAATCTAATTCTTGGGAATGTTGACAATATTTAAACTATGTTCTTGCTCAAAAGAAGGCATAGGATTTTATTGGGGAGGTATACAGAAAATGTATCAAAATTTATTGGGGAGATATATGAAAATGTATTGAAATGTATTGGTTAGGTGTACAGAAAATGTATTGAAATTTAAGGACAACAATCCCTTGCCTCTTATAATGAATAAGTCACTTATGACCTATGGTCATCTACCACATTTGACATTGTTGATTGCTCTCTCTATCTTAAAAATTCTCTTTGTTTTCATACTCTGACCATTTCTCCTCTCTCTCTCTCTCTCTCTCCCCCGCTCTCCCCCGGGAGACAACTATGGGTTTATTTTTTGTAATTTTAAATTTGTTTTATTATTGTAAATACATATAATATTTACCATCTTAACCATTTTCAAGTATACAGTTTAGTGGTATTGAGCACATTTATATTTTTGATTAATCAAGAAGCATACCAGCTCAAGGTGCCCTCACAAGGAGGAAGCCAGATCAATACTCTGCCCTCACTCCCACACTCCTGATGTCCCGACTGGGGTTCCATTGGCCAAACCCAACTGGAAATCAGCAGATAGGGGAGCCCTTGATGGAGTCTGTGTAGGTCAGCCTCCTAGGGCAGGACGTAGAATTGAGAAGGATGAAAAACGGATCTGGAAGTGTAGTGGAACAATCAGCACACAGACCTTACAGTGTAGCTGCAAAGCTTGTGAACGTGGATTCTCCATCTCCCATGAGACAAAATTTCTTTTCTTTAAGATGGAACACAAACGTACCCTTCATTGTCTTTTTGCCTGGCAGTCTCTGCCTGCCCCACCATGTTACAGAATACAAATTGCTTGTGGTTCCATACTCACCTGTTAGTATTTCTCACCTTCACGTTTTTGCTCAGGCCTTTCCTTCTAGAGGAAATGCTCTCTTCCTCCCCGAACTCCTTCCAAGAGATAGCTGAGCCGTATCCCTAACATCCCTCTCCCTATCTCTTACAGACATTCTGACTTGGCTAGTTACTCCTCCTCATTACTGTGGGCATCTCTCACTCATTGCTTTCATCACATGGTTTCATTATCATCTATGTGCATTTCTCCCTAACCAGACTCTGAATTCCTTGAATAAAGAAATAGCATCTTATATATGTTTAGAGTCACGGGGCTAAGCCCAGTACTTCTTTCTTGAAAGAACAAATGAATTAGTCATTTCTCTCTGTCTTTTATCTCTTGCTATGTATGTGCTAATAGTCAAAAGAATCACTTTTAGATTTCTAACAAATGGTGTGCATCTAAGTACCTCTCAGAGGGGCTGCAGCCAACATTAATATTGAAGTGGTAAGTAATGGCCAATTTTGTTTCCGCTGTAATGGAAATTGATAGAAGGAAGGTTCGCTGTGGATAATTAGATTGATTTTAGTTTTACCACTTTAATATCCAGACAGTTCTTGAAAGTGATTGTTGTAATTGCAAAAAGACAAGCTGATACAGAAAGCCATTCTTTATTTTTCTCTCTCCAATCTAGATTCACTGTGCTGGTACAAAGACTTTCTTAATTCTCCTTCTGCTACGCATTCTCTGCATACCTTCCTCAAAAGGGTTGTGTTTTCATTTTTAATTAACATCTGATCAGTGTAAATTGAAAATGGAAGATCGAGCCCATAATAAGGGCACAAAGAATCAATCATCGTACCTAGCAATTTTCATTTAATGTCAGTGGGATATATACCTTGAGTACAACGTGACATACTGAGATGCACAAGGCAAACTTCCAGTCTGCATTTTAGAAACTGACACCAAACTTGCCTCAGTAAAAAGATTGGCGGGTATGAGAAGGGAGACACTTTTTCATAAATCCTGCTTTCTGTTAGACGAGATTTTTACTAAGCCTGTTCTTATTTCTCCTGGTTGTTCTCTTTGTTTCTAGTCCCTTTGCCCTTGGAGAACAGGGGGTACACCAAGTAACTTATAGACACTGTTAATTTGGAGAGATAACTATACATATCTCAGAAAGGTTTCAGAATATAGGAGGAAATTTGCCAGGCATTTGTGATATTTAAAATGGGTAAAGCCTCTCATTTACTGTAATGATCTTTCAGTCAAATAAAGTGCCAAGGAAATAAATGCCAGTATCAATACCATGGTAAATTATGTTTTATGATCATGATGTTCTAGGTGCTATTAAAATTATAGTTAGTTACAGAAAACTTTTATTCACCTGCATTTTCTCTTTGGCATGGTGCAAGGCAATAAAAATATGGTTTACGAAGGAACCCATCTCTCACTTATATTGGGCAGCAAAACAAACAGGGGAAGAAAAACAGGAAGCTCACTTGGAAAATAATGAAATTACTTCTGTGAATAGAAATGAGAATAAGAAATCACAATTTAACACGTCGTGTCAAACCTTGCTAGCAGACTAATACATTTATTAAAACATCTCTTAGTTTTAGTTGATATATATAATGAATATCGAATTCTCTTTTTCTAATGTCCACTCTAACAGTAAACTCTAAAATAATGCACTTTTTTTTAAATTCCACAATTCTAAGTATTTTTATACTGCTAAAAGTTAAAAATAGAATTTCTGGGGGGAAACTGTATAGAATTTGATATGCTACGGGAGTTCATATGCTTTATTAATCGTTCATGGAATTAATCCATTTCAATTGTGAATCTATCTCATAGTGAATTAAATGTCCATTATCATAATTGCTGTCATGTTGATGTTAAATTTTGGCTAGAGCCAGCACGTGACTAAAATGTAGTGGATGTCTTCCTAATTGTACATGATTACAATTATAATAACTTTAATTTGACACAACATTATCTTTTCATGAATTCACTGCATACTATTTATATTATCTTCCTTACTGGAGGTTAGGTAATAAATCCCAACGCAGTGCAAGGACCAATTTGCGTTTGAGAGTTTTATCTTTGAGTCTGTGAAGGTAAATAAACTGGAAGGCCTCCTGGTAATGTTCAGGAGACAAATGCCAACCATTCTAAGTAGATTTTCCTCATGTGTCTTCAGTATGTGCTTTGTCCTGAATAAGAATAAGATTGCTGCCCTTTTAAAGAACTGCATTAAAGTCAATGCTTGGTAGTATGCACACATGTGGCAACCAAATGATAATTTTCATTTAGCTTTAGAATTGTACTGTAAGCATAACATGATCCCCAATCAGACCTTGCACAATCAAATCCCCTGGTCTCAATCCCAAAGCCAACTGAAATCACCCCATTTCTAAGTTGTCTGGGAGGCACTGTATGGAAAATTCTGGAGTGAGAAATCCATAGACAATTTCTATGTTTGTTCTTCCATTCTGTTTTTTGAATTTCACTTGAAATGTTGTAGGTGCCTGCGGGTCTTTCATGTGCTTATGTCAAAACACACCTGAAAGAACATTTCAATTCCCAAATGAAATTCACATTATTTTGGGTATTTTTGGGGCATAAAATGAAAGCAGTATAAGACTGCAAAAATTCTGCCTAGCTCCCAGAATGTCAATGATCTGTGGTGTTTCTTTTGGGGCAGCCCAATGACATGTCAGGAACTGAAAATGAAGCAGTACCTACTGTCCTTTGCGTAACCTCATGTTTTCTCCCAGGGTTTCTTTAACAGTTCTCTTCTCTAGTTAGATTCATCTCATGTCTCAACTTCAGGACCTGGCAGTTGATTTCCTGGACTTGTAAAGATCATAGGTATATGTTTTAAGGAGAAGAGCTATTATCATACAAAGTCATTCTGTAGGAACATAGAATAAGGCAGTGGTTGAAGTTCAGTTTAAAACTTGTTCCAGAGAAAATACACGAATAAAACATAGTTGCATAGGTTCACACTGCCACAAAAAAAATTTTATGAAAGGACAACCACCAGTTCTCAAGTATTGGTCCTCCTGGGCTATTCATAGAGAATTCTGGCCTTGAAACTCTGAATTTTGAAAATACAGCTGAAAGCTTTGGCCTAACCTACTTACTCCCTCATACATAGCCCAAATTTAGCTTGACTTTTTCAGAATCTCCATTTGGCGCTGGTACCCCCCAACAACAAGAGGATGAACATGGATCTTGCTTGTGCTGTCCAACTTCCAGCCTTTTATCAAAGGTGGAAACAATAGGTAATGCAAAATAGAATGCAAAATAGAAGATGATGGGCATCGAACCACTAGTTAATGTCTGTAACAGAAAAAGAGTTCACCATT
The DNA here is from genome assembly GCA_004363605.1 of Indri indri. NCBI lineage: Eukaryota > Metazoa > Chordata > Mammalia > Primates > Indriidae > Indri > Indri indri. The sequence continues at coordinate 16,578 of RJWJ010010991.1, read as the reverse complement.
CAGTATGAATACATTTCTAAAAGTAGAAAAGTTATTTTTAAGTATGGAGAATTAAACTTCACAGTTACCACTCACAGTTTCCTATTCTTTATTCTCCACTTTCCTCTTCCATTAATACATTCCAAATCCTATTTTCTGCAGCATCAAAGGACAAGAAAGAGAGAGAGGTTATACTTGTGACTTTTGTACCATTTGCCCTTTTTATTAACCCCCAGGGAACTCTTTGACAATTGGCTCTATTTTCCCATGGTCAACAAAGAAAAAAATGAATAAATAAGAAATTTTACACAATTGAAATCTTTCCTGAGAACAGTGTAAAAGAAAATTTAGTAAAGGACAACAATACTAAGCACTTGAAAGTAAATACCACTAGGGAGAACAGTAATTAATGCTGATTAATAGATTTCTTTGAATGCCTAAATTTTATATAAATATCAAAGTCAGTTTCCCTTATTCAGCAGAACTAGATTCATCTAAATTCTCACCTTAATTAATGAATCTCCCTAAAAGAAGCCAAAAAAGAAAAGATTGAATAGTAATTAAATGCTAATTTTTGTACGGTTAAAATTACTGCAAATTATATGCAAATTGGAAAACATCATCAATAACGAATCTTTCTCCGTGAAATTCCTGGTACCATTATCTGAATTTATTTCATGTTGTGTTCAGGGAGCATATTCAGGGCCCTGGGCAGGAAGCAGCCTGTCATTTCAGGGGCCTGGAGTTCACTGTTGTCAGGGCCAGGAGGAGCCTTCGTTGATTATAGCTTGAATTAAAGCAGTAGCAGTGGGAAAGGAGAGGAGGAAATAGATGTGAGAGTTTAGAGGTAGAAATAATAATCTTTTCTGGTCAAACTGAGATAGGGAAATGACAGGCCCTACTCAATAAAGAGTCATAAGACCCTAACCAAGGTCTCTGATAAAACAGGAGACGGCCAAAACCAGCTAGAACCCAGATGGCCATGAAAAATGACCTCAGGTTACCCTCTCTGCTCAGTACATGCTAGTTATAACGCATTAGCTACTAAAAGAAACTCCCACCAGCGCCATGACAGTTTACAAATGCCATGGCAACTCCCAGAAGTTACCCTATACGGTTCAAAAAGAGGAGGAACCCTCGGTTCTGAGAACTTCTCACCCCTTTCCCAGAAATCTTATAAATAATCCTCCTTCTACTTAATATAAAATTAAATAGAAGGTATAAAATAAGACCCAGGAAACTCACAAGAGGCTACTCTCTGTTGCTCTGAGAGATGGCGGTTGCCCTGTCTCTGGGGAAGCCTCCCTTTTTATCTTTTCTTTTTTTTTTTTTTTTTTTTTTTTTGAGACACGGTCTCACTCTCTTGCCTGGGGTGAGTGCCGTGGCGTCAGCCTAGCTCACAGCAACCTCAAACTCCTGGGCTCAAGCAATCCTACTGTCTCAGCCTCCTGAGTAGCTGGGACTACAGGCATGCGCCACCATGCCCGGCTAATTTTTTCTATATATATTTTTAGCTGTCCAATTAATTTCTTTCTATTTTTGGTAGAGACGGGGGTCTCGCTCTTGCTCAGGCTGGAATCTTTTCTTATTTTAATAAACTTGCTTTTGCTTTACTCTGTCTGCTTGCTTTTGAATTCTTTCCTGCATGAAGCCAAGAACCCACTAGGCTTTCAAACAGACCCCAGCTTCTGGATCTACTTTCCTGTATCAAAATGAACAAAAATGAAATCTTCTCTGAAAAAGAGGTCATGAAAAGTGGGTTCTTCAGATGGAAATAAGTCACCTTGGTTTGAAAATTTAAAATCAGTAAGTAGTGCTATAGAGAATTGGCCCTACGAAAAGTGATGTGAATTTTGTATTTCAAAAGCTTCACACAAGAGCTCTACAACTTCCACGTTTGTGTTGCAGATTTTAGTAATTATGTAGCTCTTTTAGAAAAGTCTGCATTTTGCCAATTTCTTGCCGTTTCCTGTTTTCCTCTGAGATGATGAAGTACATACAAAGCACTGCCTTTGAGCAATAATTGGTTGTTGGTTCTTCTCTATTTGATCCTTCCAGATCCACACTCTATCCTTCTCAACCTGCTTAGGGTCAGGATACTGACTTCTGCCGACTACATCACCTGCACTCTCCTTCCCTCTGTTTGGCTAATAGAGGCACCAGCAGGAGCTCGGTAGATGGGAAGAGAATGAAATCAGAGTATGTATATTCCCCAGCTCTTGGTGGTGACTGTTGTCCTCTAACTAGAGCCGCAGCTCCTACTGGAGCTCCTCCCCCACCTTCGGAGCTACTGTCAGGTTTCAGGAACAGCAATATCTCTTTGCCACCACCCATCCCTCCAGATCAGAGATGGTAGCAACTTCTAGCTGCTGGAGTTAGTAAAGTTAGAAATACTTCTCCTTCCCTAGTTGGTGCCTAACTCTCTCCCTGACTCTGTGTATAGTCCCTTTATTAAATGGTTTCAGTTATCACTTCTGTGTGTCCCTGATTGATCAACAATTCATATTTTTGAAGCATTAAACCACCAATTTTTCCATGAAGTAAGTAAAGGTAATAAATTCTGTTTTTAAAAATTCCTTTTGTCGGCCCCTTTTTGGGGCTCACTCCATTTTCTCCTTCTCAAATATCGTTCTCCCCTCCTTCCAATGAGGACTTCTCAACCAAGTGTAGTCACATTTGTGCTCCTAAAACCTTTTCTACATGCTCTAGCCTGGCACTTAGCTCATCCTATTGTAATTAAGTATTTATATGCCTCCTTCGTCTCCTTAAAAGTTCCTCTGTCCTATTAATCATTGTATTCTCGGACCTTCAATGTTGTCTAGGAAAACATGCTTAGTGAATGAGTTAATATCTTAGGATGAACTTCCCAAGAGTAGGTACAACTCTGACTGTGGCTGTAATGATATTTTGTAATAGTGGAATTATTTTACGATAGTATAACATAGTGGTTATGAACATGATATCTTTGACCAAACTATCAAGCTTGGATTCTGGTTCTACCATTTACTCTAGTAAGTAATCTTGAAGATATTTAACCTGATTGCCATGGTACCTTCATCTATGAAATGGTGATAATTACAGTACTTATTTATTAATACTGGGTTTATGGTTCTTATATAATACATGTCAGTGAGGAGAGAGTTAAAATATCAAATTTTTAGTAAGCTAAGAGAAAATTTCAGAACGAATTACAAACTAGACATAAATACATCATCAGAATCTTAATACCTCCATTAAGAGTTTTAAAAACAAATAAAATTGATAATGCGGAATTGTTGGTCAAAAGATTGGTCTATTGTTAGGCTCTAAAAATCCAGCAGAATCTTTGCTTGGGCAGTAATCACAAGCCACAAGGCAATAGTCTTAAAATGACTCCTGTAGACATTCATTCTCAGGTAGCATTATGTTGTGCTTATTTGTGGAACTTTTATAGGGTAGCCTTATTTCTTTTCTCTGAGTATTAGGGATATGTATATCTCACTTTGCTTTCCTAAATACAGATGATATTCACTAACCTTCTAGGGATTTGTGAAAAATTAAAATAGGAGTGCGGACAAGGATGCTAAATCCTTCAGCTGGAATCATTTCATTCTGACAACCATTTCTGTCACTGGTTAGAAGCAAAAATTCTAAAGGCAGACTTTTTGAGAAATGCAAAGTAGAGATGTTCAATGACTTGCCCCAGATTAATTACGCAGTTATTAATAGTAAATCGTGGAGGTAGCAATACATGCAGTATAAATTAGTGTTATAGAAAGTGAGGTCAGTTTAATAAATTAATTCTCTTTATACCACAAACTTAAAAATATGTGAGCAAGACACTATAATCTTAATTTAACAGATGAAGGTACTGAACCTCAACTGAAATTTTAAATGGCCTATGGTTGCAAGGCAGAAAGTTTAATTGTGATTATTTAATTGAAACTGTGGAGAACTGCAGTTGGCTGCCAAGTTACAAGGTGAGGGACTAAAAATGAACTTGTTCAGCTCTTACCTCTTCTAGTGCAATGTTTCTCCAACTGAGTTCCATAGATGTCTGGATGTTGGTAGATATCCCGCTGGAAGCTCTCAAGTTCTCTAACCCAATTTTTAAAAATTGTTTTCTGTTTTATGATAATAATAAAAATTAGCAAAAAAACATACCCTAGATCATCTGGATGACTACGTTATAATCAAAGAATGTTGGCAATTTCAGCGTTTGTGACTGCCATTTTCTTTATGATTGCCATGATTACCACATAGTACAAATCTAATTGTTGTATACCAATTAGAAAACAACAACCGTGAACTTAATAGTTTGAATTGATTCCATACAAAATAAAAATATGCCAGGCTGCACTGGAATCACAAAATATTTTAGCAGAGAGAATGGTGGAAGATTTGAGCCAACACAAGAGACATGATAGTGCAAGTTTGCTGAATTCAGCAAATGCAATAGTAATCAGGACCTTATTCATTTTAGACCTGATGACCTTAATTCCAGCACAGCAACTCGATCCATTCCAAGGAGTCGTGTAGCATAGTGATTATGTACATGGACTATGGAACCCAATAATCTCATGTAAAATCTCAGCCGTGTTACTAACTGAAAGTGTGACTTCAGAAAAAGAGAGAATATATGTCATGTTTCATTCAGTTTCATAATACCACTGGGCGGGGAGGGCAAAAACTGTCCAATGAAAACCAACAGACTTTGCTTTCAATCCAAAAAAAAAGAAAGAAAAAAAAAAAACTCTACGAACAAAAAACCTCCAATCATCTCATTTTTCCTTAAAAAAACCTTTCATTATTATAATGAAATGACTCTGGTGGTGGGAGTCAAGTAGATCTTAATAAGTAGATCTTAATTTGACTCTAGGCATTAACATTTACTCAAGGGTTACTGAACCCTCCTTATAGTCAATTTTCATCAGTAAAATGGGGCTGATAATATCTAAGTCATAGCATTGTTACGAAGCTTCCAGAAAATGTATTGCAATAGCTTAGCACAGAGGAGATAAATGATAGGCACCATGTTATTATAATTTGAGCTAAATATCTGCATCTAACCTCTAACTTCTGTAGACAGAAACAGTTGCCAAGAACTGGATTTAGACACATTGCAGCGTTAAAAAAAAAATGACTTCTGGTTATGAACCCTAACCTTACATGAACTCAACCGTCTGCTTTCTCCACACCTGTACCCATAAACTGGAGCACAGCTAGGGGAAAGAGAAAAAAAAGAAGAATCCTGCAATTGGCCAGATTTCATTATAAATTTTGATTGCTGAATTTAAACAAGCACTGAACACTAGTAATCCTACTATAATTTTCTGTTTGGCTTGTTTTTCCATTTTCTGCAGAAATTATAATTTCTCACTTTTCAAAATCCCCACCCCTACGTCCCCTTTTCTTACAGCTGATGCTCATGCCTTATGCTTCATTGACAAAAGACAATTAGTGTGCCAGAAGCTGCTCATATGTTCCTACCAATAAATCTACAGGGCACACATCCTTTCTATCTTCCTTCCTGTTCCAATGAAGGAAGTTTTACTTCTCCCATCACAGGCTGATATTCTCACGTTGCATCCTTATTATGCATCCTCAAGGACTCTGATCCTTAGATACTCTCTCCATAGTCTCATCACCACTCTCCCTCTACTTAGATACTACCTTTATGCACAGGAACACACATCTTTTATCTTAAATGACTTTTCTCTTGACCCTATTTTCCCTTTGAGCTACTGCCCCTGTCCTCTGCTCCTGCTCCATTGCAAATTATACTTTTGTATAAAATTATAATTTTATACAAATCATAATTTTACAAATTATAATTTTATAAGGAGGTCTTAACATGTGCTGTGTTCCCTCCTTTCATCCCAGTCCTTCAACTCATTCCAATCTGATGTCCACCCCACTCCACTGGAATACTCTTGTCAACCCAACCAAAGACCTTCAAGTAATTTAATTCAAAAGATAATTTTATGTCTGTTTCTCAAATGTAATATGCTTATGAATCACCTGGGATCTTTTAAAATGCAGATTTAGATTTAGGAGATTTGAAGTTGTGCCCAAGATTCTGCATCACTAACAAGGTCCCAGCTGATAAAAATGCTCCTTGTCTGTGGGCCAATCTGTGAGCAGGAAGTACTTTCACACCTTGTGTTTTCATTTTTGGGGTTTTCTCTTTTTTTCTTTTTGTATTTGGAGGTTTTTTGTTTTTTTTTTTATCCTGGTTCCTCTTAAAAATTCTTCTTTGTATTTTGCAGGTGAGGTACTTCTGTTAGGTAGAAAGCAAGGGACCTCCGGCCCCTCCCAGGGAGGAAGGTGGGTGCCCTGAGCACCCACACCTTGAGGAGGAGAGGGCGCCTTACCAGTCTGCCAATCAGAACTTAGCATGCCAACTGCAAAAGAATGCAGAAGATTCCCCAGCCCCTGGCCCAAGCAGTACAGGCAAAAGAGGGTCTGGAAGGTGACCTAGAACAACCTAAGGCTAATTATCATGTCATTAGCTTAAATCTACATTGTGGTTCGCCACCCCCACAATGGGCTTTCAGAGAGGCTTATGGGAGATTGGCATGCCTAGTAAGACTCAGGTTATATAACTCCCACTGTCCATCAAAGTGGTTTGATGGTCACGTCTGAACCTCGAGGAGGGCTCAATCCAGACACTATAAAACAAGACCCCAGACCATAACCAAGGCCCTTTTGTTATGACAGGAGGTCCGCCCGATGTCTGTAGCAAACATATCTTGCTCTTACTCTGTGAACCTATATCTTGCTCTTGCTCTGTAAACGTATCTTGTCCTTCCTCCGTAAACTTCTTTGCTTTTGGTGTGTCTGGTTATTCTTTGGCCAAGAGCACACCAAGAACTGAGAACAGACTATATAACCCAACAGTTCTTAGCTTTTAGGCTTCATTTAAAAATTGGCCTCTTCCTTTCTAGACCATCCATCTAGAATAGATGCTTGACATATTTTTTCATAGCATTCTATTTTTTCATTATACATTTTTTGTTTGTTTTCCTGTTTTGTTTTGTTTTTTTGTTTTGACTTCCCCACTAGACTGTAAACTCCACAGAATGAGGACTGTGTCTCCATAATTTTCCACTCTAGTCTTGCATAAAGCTAGGCTTATAGTAGGAGCTTAGTAAACACTGACTTAATGAGTATCTGTATAGGTACAAGATCATGTTTTTCAAGTTCAAATTGGAGGTTGAAAACCCTCAAAAGTGCATTGGCTAATCTTGGTGCTTTTCTCACCCAAACCCATTACTCTGCGGATTTCCAGCTCCTGTCTTTAAACATTTACCTCCTATAACTTTCCTCTAGTCTCACTTTCCACTTGGTGATGCTCTAAGCCCCAATGCTTCCTTGAAGACTTCTCAACTAATACAGCACACTGGATTCTTCTTTCCTGATCCTTCGTACTGTTTCTACCACTCACAGGAGTTCAGTATATAATACTTTGAACAGGTTGTTTTTTCCTTTTACTTATCCTCTCCTTCCCTAAGTGAATATTAATAATAATTTCCTGGAGTTCAAAGGCCATATCATAATGTGACAATTTACTAAATACCAAGCATCCATTTTACATAAATAGTTTGTAATCCTCGGAACTATTCTTCTTGTGACTTTCATTGTGCCGATTTTAAAAACAAAAAAAATGTGGTCCAAGATGTTTATTGCACAAGGTCACCTGGCAAATCGTGGGAGATGGTGAGCACAAAGCCAATGCTCCTTCCTTTGGGATGCATGACCCAGTCAGCCCTCGTCACCTTTCTTCTGCGTATGGATCTTCAGCACCTATCCCAGCTCCCTCGTGTTATGAGGGTTCAATAACTGTTAGCAAAAATCCTGGTCATATTCTCCCTGGAGCATGAACCAGCAGGAGATAAAAATAACTAGAGATTCCCACAACTATTCCTTTTTCCCAGAGGTGTCTATGCTAAACAGTGACTTCAAGACCCCACCGACATTCCTGTCTTGTCTTTTTTGTAACCCCACATCTTAGAGAGTGAAAGGAAACTGAAAGTCTCTCTCTTTTGAAAAAACATAGTAAACGTGCTCACACGTTTTCTCATTTTTATGGCAGTTTTTGGAGAATATTTATCTCATTTGATAAGATGGTAAAATCATAGAGGAATTTAGGAATAAGTATATAATAATCATTTTCTCCCTTAGAATTCATAACTTATACATACTTTAGGAATAAGAAGAAGCACTCTGAAATCAGGGCCCTAATGAGAAAAAAAATTATTCCTTCTCAGATGAGCAGGGAATCAATTTAATCCTCAAAGTGGGGAGGGAGGTAGAAATAGGGCTTTTAATCCCTTCTGAGTACTGTAAGGTTTTATTTAGTGGGCCAACTAAATCCTCAAACTTTCGGTAAACTCTCAAATTAAGCACACAGTTGGGAAGTTTATTTCACCGAACCATAAAAAGGAGAACAGGTCTGTCTTAAAAGTCTACTATTAAGCATACCCTAGAAGAGACATGGGAATTACCTGCGAAAATCATACTGGATTGAGAAAAAATAAATAAAAAAATAAACTCATGAAAACTTCAAAGTGATAAATTGATACCCAGGTAAGTCCCCAAGCTGGAAGCTGTCTTAACAAGTAGAACTAAAGAGGCATCAATTCCTGGTAAACAGGCCATCATTCCCAAAACAGGTATAGGTAGCATAGAGAGAGCCCTCAGAAGGGACCACCAAACAGCTTCATGTTTCTTTCAGATGCTGTATGTGCTTTACAGGAGCAATTTGCCCTGCCATAAATAACTCCAGGATTAACACTCAAAGGACTTGATGTGTATCTCTGTTTTGTTTTGTGTTGTGTTTATTTTTCCCTTATTTTGGATTCACCCCGCCAATTTCCTTTGTCTAAAATGACTCATAAAATGAACTTGGGTTCTTTACCGATGTTGACCACCAATACCTGGGCCAGATGGCAAGGAGTAGCTTTTCCCATAGTTAGACACTTTTATGGGGCAAGGAGAGAGCACGATTGTTTTGAGACTCCTTCGTTAAAGAATAGTAGAATACACATACACAAGAAGAGAAAATGGAATAGGCTCGATAATGATCTTTTGCATTTGTATCTCATGTGACAGTTTTAAAGTTTTCATATAAATGATCTAAAGGTCTCAATGCTTATTTCTAACTGTTTTTCCCCCCAAGCCTCTGACCAGATCTATTTATTTTTTTCAAATCTCCTTTTGCTTTTTCTGTCCAAACTTTTTCCAGAACCAATGAGACTGGGAGAAATTTTTGTCAAAAAGCCAGTATCAGTACATAGAAAAGTAACAAGCCAAATAATCTACAAATGGAATGGTTTGTCCTTTAACAAATTTCTTCTTATGTTGCTATAAAGGGGCAATACCAGGAGCTAATTCTGAATGAGTTAATGATGATTTTAACTGGAATTTCTCCATCCAGAGAAAAATAATTCCTCCTTCCAGAGGAATAATACATGAAGCCCAAGTAGTTTTATTTTCTAATGCCTAAGATGATTAGGAAATTGCTTACCAGTAAAATAAAGCTTTTGCGGGTAGGCTTAACTTATCTGACAGAATAGCTTGATTACGACAATGCTTCCCTGAAGATCTCGGGTCAGGGAGATTACATATGTCAGCAAAGTAAGAGAAAGTGCCATGTGTCCCTGGCAGGGGTTCGGCCCTTCGCAGAGTTCTGTATCTACGAGAAGGTCGCATCGCAGCTGGAGAGACAGATCAGCAGAGGTTTTCACAGGAATGAGTAATGTCTTTAAGAAGGAGTGCTGCCTCTCCGAAATCAGCGGGCAGTGATCTTTCATATTTAATACTTCCTTGTTTTTTTAAGTACGATAAAACAAACAACTGCCGCAAGCCCAGCAATAAAGAAGCAGAATGGTTGATAGGAGAACTTTCTAACCACTAGTTGATCATGTCCCACTCACTCCCAGCCTGACTAAACTGCAGAACATAAAGCAAATGGTAAATAATTACAGAGCGGCCAACATCATTAATGATAATGTGGGTGTCCACTGAAGTCACCTTATCTTTTGGAGTTTAAATAAAATTGGATTGAGTTCCTTATCTTGTATCCTGGGGATGGTCGAATGGCCTCTCAAAGATGTCTGTGACTTTGGCAGGGGGCTCACATATGTATATGCATCAGTCAGGGTTCTCCAGATGGACAACACCAATATGATAGATCGATAGATGAGAGGGGATTTGTTAGTGGAATTTATTAGCAGGATTTATTAGTAGAATCGGCTCACACAATCATGGAGGCTGAGGAGTCCACAATGGGCCATCTGCAAGCTGGAGGAGACCCGGGGTGGCAGCGGCGTGGCTCATCTCCAGTCCGAAAGCCTCAGAACCAGGGAAGCCAGTGGTGTAACTCTGAGTCTAGACTAAAGACCTGAGAATCTGGGGGGCTTTACGTATCTATATCTTTTGTAAGCAGTGTTTTGTGTGTTTTTTTTTTTTTTCTTGCTAGAAATGGTTTTTCACAGTTGCTCTAGAGATAACAGGTCTGTGCATCGGTACCACAATGGATCAGGGGTGATGCCATCAAACACCAGGGCTTTATCTGAACAAAGGTTTGGTGCCAGCCTCTCCCTCTGAGACTGAGTGGCAAATACCTGTGGCCTCACAAGGACTTTTTTAATATGAAGAGCAACTGTACATTATTGTCACTTTGTGTTTCCAACTTTTTACAACTGTTCTTTAGGATTCTTAAAATGACTGCTATGAAAGTTTTTTTAATCTTGGAAAATTCAATTTACTTATTGGATACCTATGCAAAAGTGTCTTCTATGTACTAAAATCTATATGGGTTTTGTTTTGTTTTTGTTTTTCTGCCATAAAGAACCATGTGGTTCTGCAAATAAGCAGTTGGAAGACAATGAGGATGAGTCTTACCAAAAAAGGTAGGGGCTGGGTGTGGTGGCTCACACCTGTAATCCTAGCACTTTGAGAGGCCGCGGCAAGAGGATTGCTTGAGGCCAGGAGTTCGAGACCAGCCTGAGCAAGACTGAGACTCCCTCTCTACAAAAAGTAGAAAAATTAGCTGGGGGTGGTGGCATGCACCTGTAGTCCCAGCTACTCGGGAGGCTGAGACAGGAGGATCATTTGAGCACCGGAGTTTGAGGTTGCAGTGAGCTATCATGTCACCACTGCACTCCAGCCTGGGTGACAGAGAGAGATAGTGTCTCAAAAAAAAAAAAAAAAAAATAGATGGTAAGGACTGAGAAACCAGGTGTATCTGCAGGGCTAATAAACCATCAGGGAAGTTCCAAAGACAATAGGAGAAGGTACACACTTACGCAGATAGTTAAAAAAGTGGTTGGGAAAGGGATACAGGGGATGAAAGAGAAGACTATAGATAAAAGTCCCACTGGGAAATCTGAACAGGGACAAGTATGTAATCAGAGAGCCAGGAGTTAGCACTTAGGATGCCTTCTCTTAAAAAGACTGAAGAGACAGATACAAACTTTAATACCAAAAGAACTTGAGCTAACAAATAGAGGATCAAGGTATAAATTCTGGCACTATATGAAGATAAACCTGTTACTTGAATTTAGCATTGTGCTAGATGTCATGGACAGAGCTATGAAGAAGATTAAGTTTCTTTTGTTTGAGTCTTGGCTTGATTTGGAAGACATATTTTAAAAAACATGTTTATTATATAAAGTGATAATGTTATGGTAAAAATAGTCCCCAGGTCATTATGGGAATATTGACAAGGAAAAGATTGTCTTTGCTTAGGGAAATCAAGAAAATCTTCCTAGTAAATATTGAAGTCTTGTGTCTAAAGTCTCATGACAAATTAGGAGGAAAACACATAAGATATGTGCAGTTCCTCTACAAATTAGCAACTATGAGTGGAGTTCTTAAGGCAATTAGGTTTGGCTTGAGGAAAAAATAACCTGTTTACAGTAGAAAGAGCACAGACTATAGCATCGGATAAACATGCAGAGAGTTATAACCTCTCTGAGTCAGGCTTGCGCGATTGTAAATCACATTGTATAGAGTTCTTCTGCATTCAGTAAATGGCATTGCCCATCTTCTAAATTGTTAGGAAATTGGAGTATTGGTTTTTCACTCTTTTATAGTATGTTGATAATGTATTTATATGTGTAGATGCAGATACAGGGAAAATTTGAACGCAAATTTGAAACGATACTTTTTGGAGAGTATACAATAGTACTCCCATTGAATTATTATACCTACCATTCTAGGAATGGCAAAGAAACCTCTTAATTTATTACTTCAAAAAATATACGTTTTAAGTAAAGACTTTGGGCTTTGCAGAAGAAAGGCACTTTACAGATCAATATGTGTGCTAGTTTTGTTACTGTAATAGCTAAACATTAACGTCTAGTCCAAAATTGTATAGGAAGGCCAAACACAAAACACAACAGCAACAAAAAAACTAGTCAATTGGTTTCCAGATGAAAAACTATACTGCTTAGCACTATAATGGTTTCTGTTTTATGTAACATTTTTCAAAGAAATGTGGCAATATCCTAATGAGGAATAACTAAGAAACATGGGGAAATCCTGTCCTCGGAAAATAAACATTTCACAGATAAAATGGCTCCGGTGGAGGAAATAAAGGTTCTCTCTGGGTAAAACACAGAGTTAGTTACATGAACCTACTCCCTATGCCTAGTGTACTCAGAAATAAAACAAAACCCAAACACAGAGAACATTGGTTTCTAATGATAACTCTGTAATACTAAGTTGCCCATAATAAAGGTAAGTTTCTCATAGTAGATAAAAATGTAAGCTATTGAGAAAGACATTTTAATTATTCTGAAGATATTTATTGAGCCTCTAATACATGCCAGACCGTTTGCTGTATGGCAAAGACACAAGGGTTGGAATGGCAGATTGTACATTCCGAAAGTGACTGCAACAATAGCTCCCATTGCATACTCTTAAAATGTGACTTTGACATTTTTTCTGTAGAGAGGTGAGGTCTATGTTTCATCTCTTTGAATTGGGAAAGCTTATGACTATGGTGAAAGCCAGGCTGTATAACTTGTGCAGTCAGATTACAAAAGGTGATATATCTTCTATCTGAATCTCTTGGGAAGCTTGCTCTTGGAATCAAGTAACCCCATGGAGAGGCCCACATGAGGTGTAATTGAAAACTAGCCTCCATTTGCCAGCCGTGTGCATGAGTCACCTTAGAGTGGATCCCTGAATCCAGCCCAATTCAAGCCATCCCAGCTGATACCACGTAGAGCAGAAGTAAGCTTTCCCCACTGAGACTGCCTTCATTGTAGATTTGTGAGCAAAATAAGTATTGTTTTGGGATGGTTTTTTACACGGCTAACCGAAACAGTGAAAAATCAATTTGATTTGCCTCCTGAAGCTCACAGTGAATGATGAATGAAATTAAATGAGCAATTATGATATAATGTGGAAATTGTTCTAATAACAGAAATATAGGGTGTCCCGAAAGTCTCCTTACAAAGGAAAAATTTTGTAAGGGTAATTTTGTAAAATAAAGGTACTTTTAGCTACAATTTTGCATTTTCCCTATGTATGGTGACTTTGGGGACCCCATGTATATTAATATTAGTGTATAGGTATATTCGGGGGATGGATTGTAGTGTTCAACAATAATAACTTCCCTGATGAATAAACAGCAAAGGAGATCCCTGCAGGATGAGTGAGGACTGGAAGCTGCGTACGCAACAGATGGACAGAGTGGGTCTTGCCAATATTACAGTCAGTGCGGTGGTGGGGATGGGGAGCATGGGAGAACGAAGAACAGAAAGAGAAGAAATGTGCAAAAACTAAATGAAATCAGGCCACGAAGTTTGGATTTTCTCCTAAAAGAGATGGTGATATCCAAAGAAATCTTTTAATTAGCTAAGGACTGGGTCAGGTTTGCATTTTAGGAAGGTTGAGGACCAAAGGGAGGTACAACTAGAGATGTGCAGATTACTTAGGTAGTAAAAATAATCCAACCCTTCTCTACCGATAGAGTTTCTCATCTTGGTTAATGGCGACTTTGGATGCTCAGATTGAAAACCTTGGGGGCATCTTTGTATTTTTTTACAGCCTTTCCAGTCTATTTGCAAATCTTGCTTTGTCAACCTTTAAAATACATCTAGAACCTGATTGCTTTTTACATCTGAATTGCTATCATCCTGGCCCAAACCATCATCTCTTACACGAATGACTGCAAAAGATTTCTAAAAGATTTCTAAACCATCTGTCTGCTTTTGCCTCTGCCCACCTACTGCATGGTCTATTCCCAACACGGCAGGCAGAGTAAACCTTCAAAAGTCAAAATCAGATCAGCTCACTCCTCTGCTCAAATACATGCCATGCCTCCCATTTTACTAAAAGTAGAAGCGAAAGTGCATACAATGGGATAAGAGGCTGCAGCATAATCTGGCTCCCTGTTTTTTCTCTAACTGTCATCAACTCTTGTCCCTGTTGATCATTCTGTTCAAGACTTACCAGGACACATAAACACAATAGCGGCATTCATTCCAGCAGCCTTGAGCTTTTGTTTTAGCTGTGGTTTCAACTTGGAAGCCCTTCCCACAGACATCTGCATGGCTAACTTCCTCAGCTCCTTCACGTCTTTGATCAAATCTCACCTATTTAAAACTGCAATCAGCAGACCCCTCATTTACCATCCAGTAATCCTCCTTACTCTGCCGTACTATTTTTCTTTTTCTCAAAGTATGTGTTACCTTGTAACATTGTACTATATAATTTGTTTATTATGCCCATGGTTAATTTTCTGCCTTCACTTCTGCCTGCTCCCATTCCTGATAAAATGTAAGGAGGAGCAACGAGAGCGGGAATCATTGGTTCACTGACGTAACAAATCACCTTGAAAAGTATCTGGCATATAGCAGGCCTTCAGGTATTTGTTAAATCAATGAATTAATGAATTAATAAATGGCGATAAAGATAGAGGATCTCTCATTCTTTCCACAACATCCTTTACAACTTAACTTTTGATTTGTCTTTTTCTCTATTGAAATTTGACAGCTGGGTTGTTTGCATTCTTTCTTCCTTCTCCCCACTATGACTGACTGTGACTGTCAAGTTGAGTCATCTCAACTGCTGTCAGGCCTTAGTTATAAGAAAGATGAATCTTTATGGATGACCTAGAAAGGGACAGACCATACAATGAAGTAAGTCCAAAGTCAGATCTAAGTAGCATGTGAAATACCTTCCCTGTGTTTGGTGGTGCACCGGTAACTGCACTCAGAGATCAAGACATCGAACCTTTTAGAATCTGGGAAAAATGCTAGAAATGTACATCTCTTTTATGAACACTATATGTATTTCAGAATGTTAATGAGACTGTTTGAAGGAGACAGGGGTTGGGGAATGAAATACTATGTAATTCTTCTGCACGTAGGACCTCCCCGCAGTCTGTAGGGTCCAGGATTAGGCTACTGGGAGCTCTCTCATGCAAAGTCAGTAGATACTAGGCAGCTAAGATGTTGGACCAAATCATATAGATCAAGGATTACTTTAGTTTTAAAGGTCAATTTTTCAAAAAAAAGACAACCATGAACAACATAGCACAGTGACAATAAAATTTTATGTCATAACTTGCTAAAATGTTAGGAAATACCGTAGACACTTTATATGCAAATGCATTTATCTCTTTTGACTGCTAAGATAACTTTTGTTATTATATTAAAATTTCTAGATTTTGTTTTTATATACTATACTATACTTGTTGATGTTTTCTTATTTGTTCTTTAATGACAAACATTGGGATAGGAGTGCAAAAAATATCATAACTCACATTTCTTTTGGTCTGGATTACTCCAAACTTTAGATTTTAAGTCTGCATATAGAGAAGCCAGAAAACTGTTAAAATCCAAGGCAGCTTCAGTTAAGATACACAGATTTTAGGAATTTATAACATATTCTTGATTTCTTCAGTAATATGTGATTCAGATAATTTCACTTTTTTTTCTCTAAGTTAAACCCACATTGATGGTGGGCTAGTTCACTTATGGATTTTGAAAGCTTGTTTAGGTGTTTTTATAATTAGACCTTCACAGGTAGCAGGGAATTTTGCTTTGCCTTTCCATTTAGCAGCTGTGTTCCAGCTGGGTCTGTTTGTTATAAATGAAAATGGCTCTTTAAATTTATATTTTCTGCATGACCAAGCTTGGCATCAGCTGCAGCTTCTGGATGATGGCAAAGATAAGCACCAAAGGGTGTCAGATTGAAACTCTGGATCATGGTGCGTTGGATGGCATTATCAACCGTAATTGTGTATTTCTATTAAAGCCAAGTGATGTGACCAATGGATCTTTGGAAAGTGAATTGCTTCCAGTCATTGAATGCTTTTCTAATGTGATTGAGATGAATCCCCATGATACGTCTGTGCGGCATAATGAACTGTGAAATATACAAGAATAGAGGTTATGGCAAAATAGGACATTTGTTGACCTGAATAATGATATTCCTTTGCTTCAGGACATAGGCTTATGGAAGAAGTAAATCACTTCTCCAGTAGCGCCCATCTACCCTCACAGGACGGAACGATGTCTTCCTATGTCTTGCTTGCAGAGCTGTTTTGCCTCACAACCCACCCTCTCTTTGCCTTCCTTACTGAAATCAATGGGTTGC